>JAAEAF010004975.1:0-41775 GCA_011037195.1 Triatoma infestans | reverse complement strand
TTTAAACGAATGAATGAATTTTAAAAATGTTAGTTTAATCGTTGTTTAATTTTATTTAGATTTATTTTGTGTATCTTATTTTTTATTTTTGTATATTCTTAATATTTTGGTTAGTTAATTGTGAAATAAGTCTTCCTCCAACAACAGAGTTTAAAGATTAGACCCCCGCGTCCACTGTAAGAAAAGAATTGCCCTTTAACAACCCAAACACGTGTTTTCCCACCCATCTGGCCACATCCCTTTACCTAGTTTAAGAGTTTAGTGTTTAAAAAACACCTCAGTTAGTGTGAAACTAAGTCTCTGTACGAGTCTGTGTTGGCACACTGTCTGAAGAACGCATCCTGAAGATGGGCGAACGCCCGAAACCGGTCGATGACCACAAAATGAAGCAGGCTACCACGGAAAATGTCTCTGATGCTTTCCAGCTCTGCGGAACCAACCACCACAACTAATGTGATTTAGGTTTTGCCTTATTTAACTATAAACTCAAAAACAATGTGGAATACTAGCAACCAGAAGGTAGAGAATGTAATTTAATTAATAATCAAATCAGACAATAATTCAAAGGGGGGAAATAGCCTAAGCTTCTCCGCAGACATCCTGTTCCGACCAAAGGTTTTGAACCTAATTTCTTCACATCTCAAGTACTCTTTCATAATATGGATGGGTGTTTTTTTCTTCTGCCTCAAAAAATCACTCTTCCCATTACATAGAGATGTCTTCTTAAACCACAATCCATCCATGTGCCTGAGTTCGTGAAAGATACAGCAACATCTTACTAATAATGAAAATCTCACGATTAGCACTGTCCACATCGCCATTGAGCATCTTAGACGATGGACAACCCACTGAGTTCATCCACACATAATAATACTGTGAAGGTTCCATGCCTGGTAGCTTGGCAGACATGTGCCTAAAGTCTTATCAATAGTTGACTTGGAATTAATAAGGGATGAGGGGGTGACTAAATTGGCCAACTTACCTTCGCCTACATTCCCCAAGATTCCCATATGTCCTGATACAATAAATCAATAGTAGTTATAAGCCTACTACAAAATTAGAAAATGTTTTGAACAGTTTTCTGGAAACTAGTAAAAAATCAACCCCCTACAACATAGACTTTCTAAAACTCAAATTCTAGATTGCAAATAAAAGATCTAGATTACGATATGAGGACATATACATGAGCAAATCAAACAAAAACAAAATACAAGATACATTTGAACTTCAAAGTATTTAACATCAAACTATAAATACAAACAACTTACTAAAGTTTTCTTTTTTTCATTGTGTGTTTGTGTGAGTATGTACTTTTTGTACAAATGAGTGACTGTGACGAAAGGTGACACATGACGAGCCTATATACGCCCATTCTGCCCCTCTCAAACCGCTTGGTCACGCTTCACTAAAGATCGTTTGTATTGATTATTTAAGTTAACAAGGGTATCTATATATTGTGGCGGCTTTTCTCAGATCTCTTGTAGAAATTCACACTTTTTTTTTCAAACCTTTTACAACAAACTTCTATTATATTATTGTACACTTCTCTTTCTTCACAAGCGTTCATCTTATCCAAAACTACTCAAGCAAATTTCTTTTAACGCGTGTACACTTAAACATATGGTAGAAGTTGACTTTTTACTAAAATGCACCTGTATATTTAATATTACCAATTCAATAATTGTTATTGAGACTTTTGGTTTACAAAAAACTTAACCGACTTATTAAAATAACAAAAAAAAAAAAGGTTGAAGCTACAAAACAATGGCAGCTTTGAGAGAAATGGTGGGACAATTTTCTAACTAGATACTTTTATTGATTTCAACTCGGAATTTTTACTTACTCACTTGCCCTAAACATAAATACAGAGATGGTGGGAGATACATGTATCTACCCAAGTGATTACATTATAGTCAGAGGCCAACGCCAATGACACTGACGAACCCAAATAAAATTTGAGATTAACGTCTCCTAAAAAAAAAAATCAATTTCTTCGTGAACGTTTCAAATAAAACTGATACGTTTATATATCCGTTCAGTTATTTATTATTCTTTGTCTGTGCGGAGGGACCTAACCCTACGCTATCCAAAGCCTCTCTGGGTCCATATAGCTACCCCAAGTAAAACAACAACAAACCGGGTCTAGAACAAAAATTCAGATACTGATCTAATCCATCTAAGATTCACCGCAGTCCGAATAAATCGGACAATAACCTTAAGCGGAAATAGCTAAGCTCTTCCACAGACATCCTATTCCGACCAAAGGTTCTGAAACTAATTTCCTCACAACCCAAGCCAATCAGTCATAAGATGGATGGGTGTTTCCTCCTCTGTCTCACAGACTCTACAAAATGGATGTAAGAGACCTAACCAGATGCCTGAGAGAGCTCCGTGAAAAACGCAGCAACGTCTCACTAATGGCCTTGTCCGGACGGACCCCCGATGAGCATTTTGGGCTGCCGAAAAGCAACTGAGCTCATCCATAAGGATGAATGCTGTGAAGCTATCTGTCCATGTCTGGGAGCCGGAGAGACATGTGCCAGAAGACATTTCAATAGCAGGCTTGGGACCAATGAAAGGAAGAGAGGCGCCTAATTTGGCAAGCCTATCCACCTCCTTATTCCCTAAAATAAGCAAGCTCTTCCAGTCTTTTAGAAAATTCTAACACCAACCTGGAAGTGAAAACACATGAACTCAGCGCCTTCAGCGCAGCTTGGATGTCCGAGCAGATACAAACAATTTTTAAATTAGTGTTACGTACCCTCTCACCCAAGAAACAACAAAGAATAGCATAAACCTCAGTCTGGATGACTGTGGACTATTCACCAAGAGATACTGCCAAATGAGCTCCCTTCTCAAAATAGACCATTCTGGACCCCTTCTGTGTAACACCGGTAGAAATTATCATGTGTCACACCATTATCATGTATTACACCAAGATTGGACCCAATCTTGACCAATCTTCCCTAGAGGCTAACCTGACACTGAAAGAATGCTCGAAAACAAAAGTCTTCAACATTCTATCAAAAGGAAAACCTATAACAGGAAAACCTTCAAAAGCATCTCGAGATGAATGGTGAAGTGACCATGTCGCTTACCCTGCCATAAACCGTTTGAATGTTTCAAGAAAAATTTGGAAAACTGAAAAAAAAAAAAACAACATTCCATAAGGTTCCCTAAATCTTCGTGTGATAGATGCGTTGGTCTTAAAAACAGAATACCAAATTTGACCTTCGTTTTTGATTTTTCGTTTTTGAGATATTTTGCTCACTAAAACACACACACACACACAACTGGTGTGAAACACTCACACAACTTTCTGTTACTCCAGTTCTCAAAGTTAAAATTGACAAATTTTTTAGTTATTGTACCAAATTTAATGAAATTCGTCGAAAACTGAAAAAAAAACTGTCCAGTAAAAGCGCACTTCCGATTTACTAATTTCCTTGAAACTCAGTATTTTGGGTCATCTTTTTATTTCTAATTAATTTTCTTTGGATGATAGAATTGTATATTAAATTGAAATAGCACTTTAGAAGAAAACCTAACCCCTTCTCTCCCATAAAAGTTCCCTTAAATGAATTTTTCCAGAGAAATGTTTTGAATAAAAGTCGTAGATCTTTGTATGTGTAGTTGATATAGCAAGTTTGAAGAAAATTTTAGGAGCCTTGTATTACTCGAAAACTCAAATTCGCAATAGTTGCTCCTTCATCTGAAGTAACAGAAAGTCAAAAAAGATTGGCAAATAGGAGTCATTTTCTAATCCTAGATTAGGGGATACTAATCTTTAATATGAGATTCAGAAATATTGTCGACAATATCATTAATATATTTTTTTAACTTTATTGAACATATAATATAAGAATATAATCATTTATTTGTGAAGAAATTATTTACTCTTCTAGATCTAGAAGCTTTTATGCACTGTTTGCCGGACCCCCCCCCCCATGTTAATGATATTGAGAATTATTCTATACGTACATAACAAGCAAATCTTGACATTGAAGAATTAATTGGTATTGAGTTTCTTTTAGCCATTGTTATGGGAATAGAAGTGTAATATAGACGCAATGATGTCAGCCAATAATAAGTTTGTTGAAATATATAGAAATAATGCATAATGACTATCAATGAATTTAACCACATCAATATTAAATACAACAATACCAAGGTTTGGAAAAAAAAAAAAATAAGCTCTAGTATATTTATGCCGTCTGTAAGGGTGTGAGTTAAACTGTATGTACAGATAAATGCATAAGGCACTTCTTGGGGACCACAATACCAAGGTGTGTGTGGTTTTAATATGAGTGTTAAAAAAAAAAAAAAAAAATGTAAGAGGGTGATACACAACCCCATAGGGGGGATATCACCAATTACATGAGTGCATTTGCTATCGGGGTTATCCACTGCTTACCAGATCCCATATAATATCACCCTAACTGTTGTTACTAGTTTACCCTTGAAACTACTTGACTGGGATTTAGCGGCACTATAAAACTCTCTTACGTCAAACCTTCAAAAAATATTTGGGGGGTGGGCGGTAGAATACATTTTTTACTTTCTCCAACTGCTTAGAGAAAGTGTTCAATTGGTCCCATATTTTGGAATATAAGACTATACCGGAAATATATTTCTTGTGGTATACTGAGCACACAGTGTGTTTGGGTGTGTGTAAGTAATTTAAATGTCACCCAAGAGATCCTTAATGTTCTATCAAAATCTCTTAATCTGATTGATATAAATTTAACTGAAGTTTGTTTTTTAGTTTTTCCCGAATTATCGGACACGGTTCAATCCATTTTTTTTTTTCAAATATACCAACTAGGCTTATAAAGATTTTAAACCATCATAATAAAAGTTTAGGCTTTCCCGCCTAAAATATCATTTATTTAACATTATTGCATAATAATCTGTATTTTGTTTGGTGCTTAATGCTGATTTAATAAGTTCGTAAAAAAAAAAATCTGGTGTGAAACACTCACACAACTTTCTTTTACTCCAGTTTTCAAAATTGTAATTGGCAAATTTTACACTAAGTGATGAAATTCGTCGGAGTTTGTCGAAAACTGAAAAACTGTGCAATAAAAGCGCCACTTACGGTTTACTAATTATCTTGAAACTCGGAATTTTGGGCCATCTATTTATTTCTAATTAATTTTGTTTGGATGGTAGAATTGTATAATCAACTATGATAGCACTTTAGAGAAAAACTTAACCCCATCCCTCTCGCAAAAACCACCTTAAATGACTTTACCAGAAGATAGTTTCAAATAAAAGTTGTAGCTCTTTATAGGTGTAGTTCACATTTCTTGTATAAAGAAAAATCAATGAAGCTGTTTTCGAGAAATACCAGAAAACTAAAAAATACATTTCAGGTAAAACGCACTTCCGTTCACCGGACATTTTTTCAAGTTCGGAATTTCAACAACATATTTAATTCTAATTAATATTATTTAAATGACAGAATTGTATAATAAACTGAAACAGCACTTTAAAAGGAAACCTAATTCCACGCTACCCTCCAAAGTGCCCATAAATGAATTTTCCCAGAGAAATATTTTAAATAAAAGTTGTAGATCTTTGTATGTGTGGTTGATATAGCAAGTTTGAAGAAAATTGTTGATATATCAAGTTTAAAGTTACTGTGATTTTTCGATTATGAGCTGTGCTGTTTAAATATACACATACACAGAAACCATTTTCTACAAACCACATTTTTGTACTTAGGGTACCTCAAAACTATTATTTCCGGTGAAAATACGAAATCGAAAATTTGGCACGATTACAATAGTCTTTCTTCCTCCTACTAAGAGAAAGTAAAAATGCGAGACACTATTGAAAAAAAATGAATTCTCGAAGAAGTGGTTAGCGAGCAGATGTGTCAGAGATGGTTTTTCTAAGTTTCGGGAAGGAATATGTCTCTAGATAACAACTAACAATCTGGAAGGAGATAGCGCCCAAACTGAAGTTTTAATAAAAATTACCCACCCATAAACAGAAATGTGCAGTCCAGAAATATCTGAAAACACTTGGAGTTTAGAGTAATTTCTCATTTGCAGAAGCCTGACTTTCTTAGTCGTCTCGATATTTGGGTGCCGCATACCTTAGCGAGAAAAAAAAAACCTAACGGATCGAGTTTCCCTTTGTCTGTGATTGTTTTACTAAAGTGTCACGATAAGGAACTTTAAAAAAAAAAAAAAAGGAAAATGTTAACTGGAGACTGGAAAAGTGGATGTTTCATGACAATAATATACGAAGACGATGAAAATCTAAAGAAACTTCGTTATCAACATCTAAGTGCGGTCTTCATCATGGAAAATATATCTGATGAATTTCCAGCTCTACAGACCCGACCACTAAAAAAAAATTTATTTTAGGATAATTCAACGGAATTTTTTAGCGTTAAATTTGAAGTGTGTTATTATATAGGGATTGGTTGCATATTATTGCGCCTCTTCTTGACTAAAATGTAATCACTTCCACCTACCTGTCTGGGTTAGTACTTAGTCCCCCACACCACCACTGTATTTATGTTTGGACAAATAAGTAAATTCTAAAGTTTAAAGTTGTTCATTTTGTTTGTAATTGTATTAACAAACAATAAGAGAACGTCATGTGATTGACACCAGATTTCTTTTTAGTTTTAAATAAAAGAAATGGATCTACAATAAATAATAAAATAGGTAGTATAAATGAACAGATTGAAGAGATCTAATACTAGCAATGTAGCGGTATTAGTAGTAAATGTAATAATAGTTGTAATGTAATGGTATTAGTAGTAAATGTAATAGTAGTTGCAATGCAGTGGTATTAGTAGTAAATGTAATAGTAGTTGTAATGTAATGGTATTAGTAGTAAATGTAATAGTAGTTGTAATGCAGTGGTATTAGTAGTAAATGTAATAATAGTTGTAATGTAGTTGCAATTGGTAGTAAATGTAATACTAGTTATAATGTAGTCGTATTAGTAGTAAATGTAAAGAAAATTTTTAGATCGCATTGAAGTTGGCACGGTCGATCATTTAGACCAAAGCGTTTGTGTAGTTCCGCTAGAGATAACCAAACGGAATAATATAACTTTGCGTTTTCTACGAATTTTTTTTTTTTTAGTTTTGGGAATGTGCTGTTCAATATTCTCTCCCTATCTCTCGCCTTTGCACTCTCACCGAACACACCCAACTAACCGCCTTGCCCACGGCACAAACAGACACACAATTGTGACAATTTAACACAAATTGAATTTCTTCATTTAGTGCAGAGAGAGAAAGTGTAAAAGTTACTTAATAAAAATATTCGTTAAAAATGTAAAAAAAAAAAGAGTAAATATTTACATTAAAAATAAATAAATACATACCTTACCAAAACAAAAATATTCAAATATATCCAAATGTTTAGTTAAACTGTAAAGCTATATAACTAAGTGGAAGCAAGAATTCCCAAGACATAACCCACATCACTGACAAGAACTTGTAATAATTCTCTTATCTCACGTAAATGCCAAGTTTGTACGGTGAGATTATTGCTATCTGGTGCTATAAACACTTACTCCAGTTCCTTCTTTTTGTTTATTAGTGTTAATTATATTTAGAACATGTTTACATTGTATTATTGAATTATTTAAAATTTAAAATAAAAAAATTATCAAAGGAATTTTGAAAAATTTTAAACATTTAAAAAAAAAAATCCTTAAGCTGGTAATTATGGAAATTTCCTAATCACTATAAAAACTAATTCTTTAAAAATGTTTAATTAAAAATAGAAAAGCATAATTTTTTTTTCTGTTGAGGTCATGTCAAATCATGCCTTTTAAAGGCGAAACATTGCAGATACTTCAGTTTTAAATTCTATTTAGTTTTGACATTAAAACAAGAAGACAAGAGAATAGACTCCCCTCTGCTTTATTATTTCAACCTCAACCTTAAATAATTGTCTCAAAATCAAATTTAACTGCTTTTTACGTTTTCTTACTCTTCTAACTAAGGAAGGGATTAGCTCAGTGGTAGCGCGCTGGACTAGCAACGCGGAAGTTCCGGGAACATCGAATCCTGCATGCTGCCCTTAGATTTTCTCTTCCTAGGAGCCTCTACAACTCACTGTCCGGTGATGGGCAGTGTAGCTAGAGAACACTGCTTGTAGGCTAGGCCGGCAGTGCACTGACAAGGCTTCCTGGGGCACAATAGATCTCGCAGGTCCCCTACAACAATCTACAATCTACAACCCACTCTTCTAAATGGAAATGTTGCATTTACATCAGCTTTTCAATACTGAGTTTTTCACTGGAAAATCTTTTAGAATTAACGAATTTATGGAAGAAATACATGAACTCGTGACGATGATCCATCATCGTGACGGACGATTTTCCAAATTCTATTTTTTGAGAAAGTTGTGCTGAATATCGTCAACCGATAGTGATTGAACTTCGGCTAGAACTCTACGGTTATTTCATCTTTTTGATACTTCTTTAGTAGTTCACAGAGTTTTTGTGAACCCAAAGAGAGCGCGATGGCGTTAGAGATCTAGTTAAATATTTTTACGAGTCCAGCAGTGTTGTCCTTAGATTTTTTCTTCCTAGGAGCCTCTACAGCTTACTGTCCGGTGATGGACAGTGTAGTCTGTAACGAGAGAACACTGTCCGGTGGCCGGCAGTGCACTGAGAAGGCTCCGGGCGCCAATGACCATACATGTTGACGCGTCTTAAATAAATAAATAAAAAAATTTCAGTTTGAAGAAAAATATGTTTTTCAAAGTAAACAAACATTTCTACTTAATAAAAGTTGTATTTTGGAATCTTTTCCAAAAATTGTTTCCAAAAATTAGTAAAGTTTAGAAAATCATTGAAGACTAGCATATACAGAATAATACATTTTCTTAACTTCAACCACTATCATATTTCCCGGCTAATTCACATTCTGCGACTAGGAAAAATTAATTGCTACATTTTAAACTTTCTTTCTGCATATGAGGTTTGTTTGTTGTAATGAGTATCTTTTTGAACATATCCACTTAACCGACATATCTAAGAGCCTTTGATTCTTTTGTGGTGGTTGGTTCCGCAGAGCTGAAAAGCATCAGAGACATTTTCCGTGGTAGCCTGCTTCATGTTGTGGTCATCGACTGGTTTCGGCGTTCGCCCATCTTCAGGCTGCGTTTGTCAGACAGTGTGATAACAGACTTGCACAGAGCAAATTCAGTTTATACACTGTGCAGCAGTGGCCCATCTTCAGGATGCGTTTGTCAGACAGGGTGCAAGTCTGTGTTATCACAGTGTCTGACAAACGCATCCTGAAAATGGGCGAACGCCCGAAACCGGTCGATGACCACAAAATGAAGCAGACTACCACGGAAAATGTCTCTGAACCTTTGATTCTTTCAAATAATAATTTTTCATTTTTTAAATTTCTTTCTGGTTTGATTATAGTTAGTAACTGTTAACTTAAGAGATATGGTGAATTTGTTTGGCTTTTTTCATAATTTTTCTTTAATTTAAATCATTAATAATAGTAATAATGCTTTATTTCATAATGACAAACTAAATACAAAATACATTCTTGACATTCTACGGCATGGTAAAACCGTCTCCCGGTAATTTAAATCATTATTTCAATAGCAATTAAACGGTCTTCTTTATTACAATTTAATCAGCTTCAATCAGGGCGAGTCCTCAGGTCAGTGCCTACCCTGAACAAAATAGATCGGCAGCCATATTTCCTTGCTTCTGTTGCATAATGCGCACCTAATTCAAAAACATTATAAAAGTTTAATCTAATTATTATGCATAAAATGCAAAAGATTTTAATTTTTTGTAGAATATGTTAGACATAATTTGCCCCTGCCTTTGATTCTCAGTATGTATGCTATGCATTGTATTGTAGTCCATGTGGTGCATACACTCCTTCAAAGCTGTTTTTGTCTTAACGAGCTACATAGTCAGAACTAAATTTGTCTCTAGGGTGTTGAAACTTTATTTTATAATTACTCCCATTGTTTTGTGACCATATAAAGTTTGAAGAATATTGGAGAGAAAATAACCGAATCAACATTTCGTACGAAATGTTCAGTTAGAGAAAAAAAAGTATGAGAATATTTGTTATAATTTTGGATAATATTTTGAAAAACATGGAAGCAAGATTCAGTAATTTCCAAAAAAAAAAATCAAGTTCATTTAATTAGTTGTTGAAAATAAATTTCAAAAACTTAATTGCCAATTTGATGTTTAAGTTGGCATTTTGATGTTCAAGGCAGTTTGATGTTGCCAATTTGATATTCAAGTATGCATTTGAAAGTTTAAAAATGATCTATGGATACTTTTTCGACGTCATAATACTGAAAGCGGATTTATCTAGAATTTACAATGTACAAGTATTTCAAGATAAATCTGTTAAAAATTGCCTTGATTTTTATATTTGAAAAGAAACTGAACCAAACGTTAACTGAAGCTGTGAATTTGCTGCAATTAATTTGGACAATTCCTGTCCTATGGGTTTCTATAGCGAGGTAATTTTCTGCTATGAAAAGAATATAGAGCTACACTAGGAACAGCATGGCAAGTCAAAGACTTTCGTCACTTGCTTAAACATTTATTGAAATGGGAAGAGTTAACAAAATGAAGCAACACCTCACATTCAATTTCCATGTAATTCTTGCCTCAAAAATAGAGAAAACAATGGATTTCCTACATAAATAGCTTATATATATATATATATTAGTAAGTAAACATTATTATTGCTTTCATTTTATTATAGTGATAAAGCTTTTATAGACATTTGACCTCATAAAGTAAAATAGAAGGACTTCCTACCCTAGGGGGTAGTTACTGACGGCACGTGCCTGACTCGAGAATGAAGAACAATTAAATAAATTATGTTCTGTAACTTAAACTTGGAAGGAAAAATAAAAATTAAAGAAAACTGAGGTTAATTTTGTTTATGTAAGCAAATAAAAATACATTTTCAAATGATGGTTCCATAATTACGACGAATTGTACTACATTCAAAAACACGTGAAAACAGAGCACTTTATTGATTATAAAATTGATAAGTCAAGCTCAACAGGTTCTTCTTTCTCTGCTGATTTTTCCAAGTCCGTTCCCTTGGCCGTGGTTTCCCTATATGGTAGATAGTGTGTAAACCCCCTAAGTGCCCGCCAATACGCTTATCAACCAGGCAGGTCGGCTGAGACCCGACTGGATGATCGTAACAGGCTGCTATCAAAATCCTTGGAGGCTAAGGAAATTGCGGTAGCCACTTTCTTGGGCATTGAGGGCGCATTCAATAATGTCTCGTGCACCTCGGTCATCAACTCTCTCCATAAAAGAGGAGTACCAGCGGCGTTATGCGGCTGGATGGAACCTGCCCTAAGTATTGTCGGAATTAACATTTCGACAATAGGTCAGACCATCCTCAGGGTAAAAGTAGGGAGGGGGTGTCCGCATGTAGGGGCCTTGTCCCCTCTGATGTGGACTCTGGTCGTTGATGACCTCCTCCACCAACTATCTGCGGATGGCTTTGATTGTCTAGGCTACGCAGACGATTTGGCGATCGTGGTAAGAGACGAATACCCTACTACATTGCAGAGCGGGTGCAAGCAGCTCTTAACTTGGTCAGGAACTGGTGTAGGGAGGAGGACTTGTACATAAACCCTCATAAAACCGTAATAGTTCCTTTCACATTACGCCACAAGTTGGAAGGCCTTAGGCCACCATCACTTGGGCACACTCCGATTCCATTTGCGATGGAGGCTAAGTACCTTGGTGTTACTTTTGACCGTAGACTCACTTTGAATCAACATTGACAAAATTTCTCACAAGCCGATGCGTCATTTAGTAGGTGCAGACGGCTTTGTGGGAGAAACTGGGGCTTGCGCCCAAGTTTGTCACTAGGATCTATACCAGGATCATCAGACCCATGGTCACATATGGGTCGGTGGTTTGGTGGACCAAGACGTTGTAGAAGGGGGCTGTGGAAAGGCTTGGTGGGATCCAAAGGCGAGCATGCCTGGGTTCCATGGGGGCCATGAAAACCACTCTGACTGCGGCTTTGGAAGTCCTCCTCAATTTGCCACCACTACACATTCTCGTTCAAGACGAAGCCAGAATGGGAGTGCATAGGCTCCTGCAAGGTCGCCTCCCATCACCTCTAGGCATGATCGTAATGACCAGAGGTTGATCAAGGAAATCAAGGAAGACCATCTTCTTGGGATGCCAATTGATAGGGTGGTTCCTAGGTATTATTTCGAAAGGAACTTCCATATTATTATACCGAGCAGAGGCGAATGGGGCTATGACCCACCTCTGTTTGGTAACTCGATCTGGTATACAGATGGATCCAAAATTCCGACTGGGGTCGGAGCTGGGGTCCTCGGGGATAGGCCTAAACTTAAAATTAAGGCCAGCCTAGGGAAGTACGCCACGGTCTTTCAGGCTGAAGTCGTGGCGATACAACTCTGCGCTAGGGAGATTATATGGCAAAGTATATTGGATAGAAGAGTGGCCATATACTCCGACGGTCAGGCAGCCCTGAAGGCACTTTCCTCACACCAAATAGTGCCACTATAATCTTTGAATCTATTCTACCATCCAAAAAGAAAAAGACTGGTGTGGGACTGCCTACTTACCCTCACCGAGGTGGGTACTCAGAATAAACTGACACTCGCCTGGATGCCGAGACATGCGGGGTTTCTGGGCAATGAGAGGCCGGATGCCTAGCGAGGGAAGGTTCGCAGGATACTTTTCTAGGTCTCGAACCCTTCTGCGGCTTGTCCAGGAGTCTCAATCAAACTTCTATCAGGGATTGGATAGAAGGGCAGCGTTTGCGTTGGTGGGAGAGAACACCAGGACAGAGGCAGGCAAAGCTCTTCATCAAAAGACATTTACCTAAATTTACCAGAGATCTGAGCCAGACCCGAAGGGATATAAGGTTAATTGTGGGTCTACTAACAGGGCATTGTAGGCTGAATAGACACATGCACCACCTACAACTTGCGGATAGTGCGGTATGCCGATTCTGCAAGGTAGAGAAAGAAACCACGGCGCACATCCTTTGTGAGTGCGCCGGCCTGGCGTGGATTAGGTTTCTTCAAGTGAGCAATCCCGAAGCTGGAAGCTTCATGACGGAGCCGCTCTCAGCTTTGCTAGGAATGATTAGGAGGGCAAGGCTGGGGGCTGTTCTGTAACGTAAGGGGATCCCCAATAGACCTCGATTTGTAGGCTCGCCCCCCCCCCCGCTTTAATAATCTAATCTAATCTAGATAGTAGGTAGGTTAATCCATTCATGTGCGTCACTAATTAGATGATGAGGCATAGTTACCGTGGATGTGAGATAAGTTTTTCTAAATTATTTTCCTGGTATGTTTTTTACTTTCTCATACTCCTAGTAAGAGGAAGAATTTTAATCGTGTCAAATGTTCGATATCTAGTTTTCACCGGAAATATCCGTTTTTGAGGTCTCCTGAGTCCAAAAAAGTGGTTTTTAGCAAATGGTCTGTGAGAGAGAGAGTGTGAATGTGAACAGTACAGCTCAAAAACGAAAAACCGTAGAAAGTTGATACTTGATATTCCGTTTAGATATCACCATGGGATCTGACAGTAAATTATCTGTCAAAATTCCTCAACCGGAAGTAATCACTTCACTAGTTGTTATTTTTTTTTAATTTTTGCAATTTTCTCAAAAATGCCTCCAACGATTTTCTTCAAACATGATATATCAACTATACATACATTTCTATGGAAAAATTTATTTAAGGGCACTTTTTTGGGGGAGGGGTTGGATTATGTTTTTCATCTAAAGTGCTATTATAGTTGACTGTACAATTCTACCATCCAAACAAAATTAATTACAAATAAATAGACGGCTAAAATTCCGAGTTTCAAGAAAATAAGTAAACCGGATGTGCGCTTTTACTGAACTTTTTTTTTTCAGTTTTCGACGAACTCCAATGAATTTCATCAAATTTGGTACACAAATTATAAAATTTATCGATTACAATTTTGAAAAGTAGTGTAAGAGAAAGTTGTGTGAGTGTTTCACAACCAGATTTTTTCGTTTTTTTGCAAAGAAAAATTGTAAACTTCCTTGGGTGAAATCCAGGATTACTAGATTTTACGAAGTATTTCAGGGTAGCTTCTTATTGTACACTTAAACACAAATTTTATTGAAATAATCCGAAATACATGAAATTTGCAGTATATTTTTTAAATTTAAAATTTTATTTACTGTACATTTGTGAAGCTCCACGCATTCTATCCACGCGCAACCACTGGAACTTATGATTCAATGGCAATAGCAACTACAAAGTTAAGACAAGAAATTGCAATTTTTGAAAAAAAATTGTGTCAAGATTCAGTTTGGTAATTTTGGATGAGAATTGAACAAGAGTATGTCATTGAATGTTTCACTCTACTTATTTTGTTAAATTTGACTTTATTGTTTTATTGAGGAAACAAAGTTAAAACAACATTGTAAATTGCAACTTAATATATTCATAGTTTCTAGTTAAAATAGAATTATGGAAATTACAATTTTTATTAAAATAAAAAAAAATTGAAAATTTATCAATTGGGATTAAATAAACATCATTTACGCAAACTTTCCAATACAAACAATCGTCAACCAACAAAACCGCAGGTAGTTTATATATTAATGTGGAGTGTATATATATGTGTTATTCATTAGGTTTATTGTATGGGAATTGTTAACGTAACAGTGATTAATGCAAACAGTTCACAAAATGGTATGATTGTATTGATATTCTAGTAAACTAAGATCAGTAAAGTCGAAGGGAGTACAATGAGTGTTGACATCGTCCAATATATCAGATTACCAAAGGGGGGTGGGGGGATATTGAATTGTTATATGTTGAAATAAGGGATGAAACTTTGACTATGGTAAAAACCCTCGACAAGTTTCCCAGTAGGAGGTGACGGCTAACAGTAACAGTTTGAGAGGGTGCATCTCTCTCTCCCCAATGACAGTTGGCCTGACTCTTCTTCCTATATATAAATTAAAATGGGACAATTCCAGATACTAAGGGGGGGAGGGGGAAATCTGGCTTTTGTTGACCTCTTCTCTCCTCTCCTATTCTTCTACTTATATTCCTTGGCGGATAGTAAAACTAAATAAAGGAAATACACTGTGACGGATGTTACGGTAGAAGAGATAGAGGGGCCATCAAACTGGAGTACTTCTCACAATATCCTGGAAGATCTAATCCCTCTTAGGTTTTACAGTTTGCAAAAGATATCGTTACAAATCACGTAAAAACAACATTAGCTTCAGATTTCTCTTTCTAGTTTTTCTACTCGGAGAAAGTACAATTATCTAAATAATTTTTTTTTTAACGAAATAAAACTTATTTTAAATGAATTAAGTTTTTCTCCATATAATAATTAAACAAAAGAACTCAATTAGATTGAAAAAAGCGTAATTTTACACACATAAAAATTCAATCTAGTAGTACTAGCATTTACTTTGAATGAAAACATAATTTGTCAAAAAAAAAATGTATATTGGAGTTGTTGAGGAGAGAAATTAGGTTTGATTAAATGAACGAGATATAAAGACACTATTATAATGTAGCTAAGTTTACACTAACTGCACTGGACTTATACCAGATATTGAAGAAATTGATTTGATGAATGGGATGAAGATGAGGAAGAAGTTAGTGAAAATAATCCAATTTTAAAAAATAATTGTTTATTTTGTAATCATCATATTGCTACTATGACAAAAAACCTCAAACACATGTCTGTTAACCACTCATTTTTCATTCCTGATATTGAATATATTGTGGACATTAAAGAACTCTTAATTTATTTAGGTGAAAAGGTTTGTAAATTTTATATATGTCTTTGGTGTAACTGGCGAGGACGAGAATTTCATTCAATGGAAGCTGCTCAAACGCAAATGAAGGATAAAGGTCATTGTAAAATTTTATATGAAGGTGCTGCGGAATATAAATCTTTTTATAATTATTCTCACAGTTATCCTGATCATAATGAGGAAATGGATATTGATCAAGAGGTTACTATTCCTGAACTGGATGATGGTGATTTCCAACTTACTCTTCCGTCAGGTGCTACGATAGGACATCGATTACTTCTTAGAGTATCGATTATTATAAGCAACATTTTAGCCCAAATCAGGTTGCCACTACTAATAAAACAAAAAGTCCAAGTATTGTCCAGTTACCGTGCATTAGTTGGACATCCACTGATAAGATTGCTGCTGAAAGGAAAGCTAGAGACATTAAGTATATGAAAATGATAGAATGAATGGCGATAGTAAAGATATGACACGATGCGATGTACAGTTGTATGGTTGTATCTGATAGATCCTTTAGATAGATTCCCACTGGCTTATATACACAGGTTCTCCCACTCTAGCCTGCCTAAGTCAGAGAGAAGTCTCTGTTAACCAGAGAGGGCCTCTCTTCTCTCTGCTGTGGTTGCATTTTCTTTGCTGTGGATGGGACCTATTACAAAAAGGTTTAGCTTTGATTGAAAAAAAGTTTTAATTTTGTTAAAAAATGGCTACATATTGAAATCAAGAAGGGCATTGGACCATTTTAAGAAAAAAAATCTGGTATGCAACATTCTTCACACGGTCGCTATAAATGCACTTTCTAGAAAAATAGTTCAAACAAAAAGTAATAGGTCCTTGTTTTCATAGTTGATTTTCTACATTTAAGAAATCCGTCGTAATTTTTATGAAGGAAATCGCTGAAAAAAATGTTCAGTAAAATTGCATTTCCGGTGAATCGATATTTACTTTCTCTTTATTCATTCATGATTGGCGCTAGAGCCCACTAGTGAGCCTTGGCCTCCTCGATGCTCTTTCACCAGTTGTCCCGATCATTGCAGCAGCCTTCCAGTTCCGGATGCCAAGCATAGTTCTGGCATCCTCCGTCACGCCATCCACCCAACGTCGTAGGTAGGATCTTTGATGACATGAAAAAACGTTTTCCAATCTCTCTGATAGCAATAGTTTCCTATTCCCTCTTTTTTTTTCCTGTGGAGTTTCTTTCCTAATTTTCTTTTAATGCAATATTCTTCTCTAGCTGCTCTAGTACCTCCTCTTTGAATCATCCGAGGCAGCTCTACAATCATCAACAAACCGTGGATTTTTCTTAATCTTCCCGTTATATCTAAGACTATACTCTGCCGCATCATGAATGGCTTCAGTACACCGAACCCAAGTAATCTTCAACAGCCTGAACTTCGATAGTTGCACTTGTAAGGTTTGAGGTAAGTTTTTGCGAATATCTATCCTCAGTTTCTGTTTCTCTTAATCTTGTTATATGTTATATTTGATTGACCATCAATCAAATGTTACACATCAGTCAGATGTTTCTTCTTGATATGTTATATTGATTGACCATCAATGCATTACTGCTTCTCGTGCGGCGAATTCTCGCTCTCATCCTGGCTATACTTATATAGTGGTCCGAATCCACATTCGCCCCTCGATATACCCAAACATCTATGAGATTTGACCTATGTCTAGCATTCATCAATAGGTCGTCAATCTGATTTTGGGTACAGTTATCAGGTAATCTCCAGGTGGCCTTACGAGTTTCTTTGTGTGGAAATAAAGTGCTTCCAATGACCATATCTTTTGCAGCAGCAAGATTAACAAGCCTTTGTCCATTGTCGTTTGATTGTTCGTACAAGCTATGTCTCCTGATTGTTGGATAGTAGATTGTCTCTTGTCTTACTTTTGCATTAAAATCACCAAGCGCGATTTTTATATCATGTACGGGGCACTCATCTAACGTTTTCTCTAGGAGTTCATAAAAACTCGTCCCATATTAAGGTAGGACTATTAGGATTATTATAATGTACACAATTAGTAAACAAACTAAAACAGCTTGAGTAATAAATTTACCAAAACATTAGAAAAAACAAAAAATTCAAAAAAAATGATTCAATAAAGTTGCAGTTGGAGTTGTTAACGATGTTTTCCAAACTTGAAACTTTAATTACACAATTAATTGGTTTTAACAATTGGTTACAAATTTGATAAAAGTATTTGATCGAAATATTGTATTAAGATGGAATTTAATGGTCAGCGAATATTTTTTTTCTCAATTTATATCCGTGGGAAAACTTAAATTAGAAAAAAGCCCAATACTACCGGAACACCTACTTCGTTTAGAGCTATGAGAAAAAGTAAAATTATATTTCTTTGACATCATCAAATAACTAAGCATTAATTCTATTAAATTTACCATACTGTAAAAGGAAATAATAAAATGAATACATACTTCACTAGTAAAAAAAATTATTTCAGATTTTATATTCAGAAAATGAGTGATTAAAATAATATAAAAAAAAAATATTTAAAAAATCAAATTATTATTCCTAATTTTGTGAATCCAGGCGAGCCATGCACAAATATTAGTGTTAACATTTCGAAACATTAATGAATGAACTCAAACACCAGAAAATAGGCAAAACCAGATGAGGGAACAAGAAATTTTAAACATAAAATAGTACAGACGCGAAAGGATATACCAAATAAAAAATAGAATTAAAATATTCATAATAATTAATAATAAAGTGTGACGCACCCTCTAATTAGACGAGTAGTAAAGAAGCTGGAGGGACTGGTTCGAAGCTAAAGTTTCAACTAAGATATGTGAAAATGTTTGGGCTAAGAAGAAATGTCTTTAGCTGAATTTGTTTGTATAAGTGAAGTGTGTTTTAAGTGTGAAATAATTACTTCATTCACTAAAACAGTTGTAAATAAAAGTATTAATACAGACATCTAGAGAAGCAGAGAGGTAACACAAGACAGCGTAACACAACAACGTGGGGAAAATTTTGGCGGAGAGGATCATGCCGACAAAATAAACCGTATTGGTTTCCTAGGCAACAACCAACCAATTGTCATGGCCAATATACGAGTAATCCAAAGTGATTGATTGAGTCTTGAGGTCAAATAAAAAAATTGACTGATTAAATTTTTTTTTTTTTTTTTTATGGATTTTATCGGCATCTCATTATTTTATAATAAACAAAAATAATAAAATTAGCAATAATGATGACTAGAACAAAATGTAGAGCAAGATGAAGTAAGTGATATTTACTTTATCTTATTGTTTGTAAAATGAAAGTATTAGGATTGAGTCAAGTTTTCGAAATTTTTTTTTTTATCAAAAAACACAAGTTTTGAGGCGCCTGTGTACGTAAAATATTGTTTTGACGAATGGTGCGTGAGTGTGATTTTATATATATGCAGATATAATATAATAACTGAAATACGGAAAATCAAAAGAGGAAGCTCAAAGTATTCGAAAATTTGACCCGATTAGAAGACCTCCTTTTACCAATAATATGATAAAAGTAAAAATCTCTAACTTTATCTTGATTTAGTTTTTTGTTTGTTTTTTAATTATCATTACTGTCTATTTTATTTCCTTACCGCATCTTACAGAAGATATCGGTCACAAGATACGTGACTCAAACTGCAATCTTACTGAATGTTTTTTCTGTTACACTTTGTTTTACAACTTTCTCAAAAATTACTTCTACGATTTTTTTACAAAATTTCGTATAAATCAATGTCTATCAGTTTTCTTTGAAACAATTTTATAAAAAAAAAAAAAAATCTGGGGTGAAACACTCACACAACTTTCTCTTACTCCAGTTTTCAAAATTGTAACTGACAAATTTTTGAGTTTATGTACGAAATTTGATGAAATTCTTTGGATTTCGTCGAAAACTGAAAAACATTGTTCCCTAAAAACGCACTTCCGGTATATTAATTTTTTTGAAACTCGGAATTTTGGCCTAATTAATTTTTTTTTTTTTTTTTTTTTTGGATGGTAGAAATGTATAATCAACTATGTATATGATAGCACTTTAGAGAAAAACATAACCCCCACCCTTCCCCCAAAAGCCCCATAAATGACTTCACCAGGAAAAAAAAATTCAAATAAAAGTTGTAGCTCTTTATATTATGTGCAGTTCACATTCCTAATTTAAAGAAAATCTAGTATTTTATCCGTCGTAGCATGCAAATTTGTTTTCTTCCTGACCGGTTTCGGATTTCATCCATCATTTTTTTTTTGTAAGTGAATGAATAAAATAACTGAAATCCGGAAAAGAAAAGCAAAAAAATAGCATGATACATGAACCTTTTATTAAATTCTAACCTGTGGAACCAAATTTTCTTATTTCCCGGATTAAAATACAGATTACTTGCAGGATGCTTTTAAATTCTCCTACCGTGCCCTATTCTTAACAAATGTCACCTTATCTCCCTAAACATATTCTTACTATAATTTAAACATAAATTAATATCATTTAAAAACAAGCATGATAAATAAAAACGAATACATTTGATTTCCTCTAATATTTATTTTAACTCTTCTCCAATTTGCCGTTTGCTGCCAACCTTCTTACATATCAATTTACTTACATATTTTCTTGTATTAACCCTGATTGTATTTCACATTTATGTATTACTTGTACAAGCATTTGACTGTCCATAAACTTTGTATCGCCTTTCTTTAAACTTTATCTATTCCTATTAATACAATATACTCCTAAAATAATTTATCCCCCCCCCTAATAAAAATAACTTGATAAGGCACTGAGCATACTTTACAACACTATTAAAAATTTAATTATGGAGTATTCTGCAAAACAGTAATCAAATTTATTATACACTATTTTTCTAATTTCTAATCATAACTTACAATAATTCCATTTTGCCATTAATCACAAACACATAGTAACATAACCTTATAATCTCGCCACATAATTATATACAACCAACAAGTGTGAGTCACAAGTAACAGAAACATTACGTTGAAGTGATCTCTCTACACGAACTTGGTGAATTTGCTCTGACGATGGATGAAAATCCGAAACCGGTCAGCAAGAAAATAAATATGCATGCAACGGACAGATAAAATACCAGTTGTTATCCAGCATTGCAAATCCATTCACATATTAAAGAAAATCGTTTGAGCCGTTTTCAAGAAAATACTAAGACATAAAAAACATTTCAGTAAAAAGGCACTTCCGGTGATCCGATTTTTTTTAAAACTTGGAATTTCAACAAAACATTTAATTCTAATTAATATTATTTAGATGACAAAATTTTATAATAAACTGAAATAGCACTTTAGATGAAAACCTAACCCCACCCCTCTCCCAAAAGTGCCCTTAAATACATTTTTCTGGAGAAATGTTTCAAACAAAGAAGTAGCTTTTTGTATGTATAGGTGATATACTAAGTTTGAAGAAAATCGTCGGAGCCACTTTTTAAGAAAATTGCAAAAAAGCAAAAAAAAAACTAAGTGGTAAAGTGTGGTACTTCCGGTTGAGGAATATTGCAGATAACGTACTGTCAGATCCATGGTGATACGTAAACGGAATACAAAGTTTCAACTTTCTACGATTTTTTTTGTTTTTAAGCTATGCTGTTCAAATACATACATACATACACGACCATTTGCTAAAAACCACTTTTTTGGACTCAGGTGACCTCAAAACGTATATTTCCGGTGAAAACTCGATATCGTAAATTTGACACGATTACAATACTTACTCTTACTAGGAGTAAGAGAAAGTAAAAATTGATTATGAGGAATCTATTGGAATTTACATTTTAAGGTTTAAGGTTTATTGGTTTATTCTTTGTTAGTCTCTACCTTATTGGACTACGATGTAATCATTTGAAGTAAGCTACCTACATATAATGGAGTTGTTGAGGAGAGAAATTAGGTTTGATTAAATGAACGAGTTATGAAGACACTAATATAATGTAGCTAGGTTTACACTAACTGCACTGGACTTTATAATGAAAATGATAGAATGAATGGTGAGAGTAAAGATATGACACGATGCGATGTACAGTTGTATGGTTGTATCTGATAGATCCGTTAGATAGACAAGCTTTCCACTGGCTTATATACACAGTTTCTCCCACTCTAGCCTGCCTAACTCAGAGAGTAGTCTCTGTTAACCAGAGAGGGCCTCTCTTCTCTCTGCTGTAGTTGCATTATCTTTGCGGTACCATTACACTATATGAAATGCGCAAGAAAACCAAAAATGAGTTCAGTGGTTCTGAGGAATCTGTGGACTTCACATTATAAGGTTTATTGATTTTATTCAATGTTATTGAGTCTGTCTTACTGGACTACGATGTAATTATTTTTTTTTTATTTTTTTTTTTTTTAAATTTAAGGCGTCTCAACATCTGAGGTCATTTGCGCCCGGAGCCTTCTCAGTGCACTGCCGGCCTCCGGACAATGTTCTCCTGTTACAGACAACACTGTCCATCACCGGACAGTGAGCTGTAGGGGCTCCTAGGAAGAGAAAATCTAAGAGTAGCACGGCTGGATTCGAACCCGTGATCTCCGCGTTGCTAGTCCAGCGCGCTACCACTGAGCTAATCCCTTCCCTATGTAATTATTTGAAGTACTATCTAGAAAGTTATCTACATGTGCCCGCAATACCTTTATAATATTTAAGTTAGAACAAATGAGTTAAATTTCTAATTTTCAAGAATATTGGTTAATTTCCTAATTGTATTAAATTTATTATAAGAAAATCGTTTTTTCACAAATAAATTGAAGAATTTTTCTTTTTTTTTTTTTAGTTGAAATAAATATTGAATTAAATCATTCATAAATCTTAATAAGTGAACATATATATATATTATATATCCAGGTGTGCCACTAAGATTTGCTCTTTCTACATAGCAACCATAAAGTACCTAAACGAATTTTATTCAGTAAATAGACAGGCGTGTAAAATAATTCATACGGATAATATTAAGTTGTATTTTGGGCCAAGTAAAGACCTCCCAGGTAGGAAAACTGTCATTTTGATAATTTGCGGAACCTCTCGCAAAACGTTTTTCGTTGTATAGGTTTTTAAAACAAGTTTAGCCATGGTTAGTTTGTTCAATGGTTCATATATGTAGACATATACAGAAGTGTATACTTTAAACATACATTTCTCTTTACATTCGAACAGCATTTTGACACTTTACTCTATATATATAAAGTAATAACATTGCAGTTAATGTCAAGATAATTAACATTCTTAAAAAAAAGTTATTATGAATGAATTTATGTATCACTTCAATGGTTGAAAATATAAGTTTGTCGTGGGCTTAACGTTTACCTAACGCTTCAATAAGGGGGGGGGAGGACTATTTGGTGTGAAAAAAGTGTCTTCAAGGCTGCCTGACTATCGGAGTATAAGACCATTCTTCTACCGTCCAATCCTCACCTTACAATTTCCTTAGCACAAAGTTGTAAAGCCACAACTTCGGCCTGAAAGACCGTGGCGTACTTCCCTAGGCTGGCCTTAAACTTAACTTTAGACCCCAACAGAAGCAATCTCATTTACGAAAAGAAAGTCAATTTTAATAGCTCCGACAATATATAGACGGTGGTAATTTTTAGGAAGGGGTAAGTATTAGAAAAGATGACTTTGGAATTGCGAACAAAGTACAGCGGTTACACTATAGCCTATTCCATCGGGGTAATTAGTCCTGTAAGATGTTTAGAATGGGATGGTAAACTTTAATCTGTCCATGATGTGTGTCTCCGTTATTACGGCAAAGTTAATACGTTTATCATGTGGTAATATTTCGAATTACTGTTCTGAGTGATTAGATAGCCCATTATAATATCAAAAACAGCGGCGAGAGGATGTTGAGTAAGGATCATTAAGAAGTCTGATTGGAAAGAAATCAAGAAACCGCATTTATGTGAGAAGTCAAGAAACCACAGTAGTGATGAGAGATTTGAAATCAGATAAGTAGGTGCCATAAAGAGTTTTGATGTGGCTTGAAGTAATAGGATTTAATTTTCTTCCCTGCCCATCAGATGTGCACTTCAAATAGGCTATCAAATGCTATTAAAAAGATGCACATCTTCTGCAATAAATGGAAAATAAAATAAATAATAAGAAAACAGAAGCAATCTTATTTACAAAAAGAAAGCCAATTTTAATTAAAAATATCAGTACTGAAGATGGGGAAATTCCTTGGTCGCCTTATGTTATCTGGGAGTATTGCTAGATAAAAAGCTCACCTTTAGTGAACATGTTAGAGACAGACTGAATAAAGGTAAAATGACAGTTATTATTTATTATTATTATAATAATAAGTAAGCCCCGATGGGTTACCAGTCAATCTACAATATCCCAAGATATCCTTGAACTCCAACTCACCCAGGCAGTCCTGCCCTCCCAAATACGCGAAACCTAGTACCAGTGAAACGGGGACACTGACATAAATAGTGGTACACCGTTTCCCTGACTCCGTTATCGCAGTTCTAACAAATGGGACTAGACGTCCTCCCTATGTTAAACAAGTGACTAGACACCCAAGTGTGTGCAGTCACTACCCCCCCCCCCAAGGTCCTCAGATCTGTCACACTAAGGGACTTGAGATTCTCCGAAACTCCCTGTATAATTCCTTTAAATGGCAATTAAAAAATTCTTCCCCTTGTTTAGTAGAGATTCCAAACTCTCTACTAAAAATAAGCTACTTATTTACAAGATGGTCATGACGTCCACCTTTACTTTGCGCTTTCCCCATCCTGGATAATCACTTGTAATAGCAATATAAAGGGTCTACAAATAATACAAAACAAATTCCTAAGACTCGTCACAAACTCACCTCGATACACACGTATAATAGATTTACGCTCCATGACTGCTATGAAACCAAAGAAAAATACACGACAAAAATCTGTAAAACGTTATTTGAAACCACAGCTAACTCTTAGAATCACCTCCATATAAATATAGGAAACTAAGACAATAGACAATATAAGCATAAAATATTAACAGATATACTATTTTTGTAATTGTAATAGTATATATAAATATAACATGTGCTTTTAGGGTAGAGTTGTATATTTTTTTTCCTCAATAATATAACCAGAACATATTTGGGTGGAGGATATATTTCATATTTTTATTCAATTACATATCTTTTTTTTTCTTTAATCGTTTTATTAAATACTTACAACTACATAAATAATTATGCATCAAGTAAGTAAGCTAATAGGAGATATATAACAATGACGTGACTGCCATGAATGGTAGTTATCCAGCGACAACTACCATTAGTCAGCTAGAAGTGCGCGAGGCCAACGATGATTCAATCGCCTTCTTGCAGGATTACCTGGAAGTGTGGTGGAGGAGAGGGTTTGCGCGAGAGGATTGGGATGAAGGGGGAGACTGCTGTGGAATTTCATGTACCGGAGCGATACATACCTTAAATATTTAATTGGAGTAAATCACATTAGATTTTTTTTTAATCACTTTTCTAAGGAGTATATTATAGGGGCTAGTAGGTCATGATTGTTGGATAGCAAGCAGGACAGTATCATCAGCACAGTTAAGCAAGTTATAAGAGAAAGCGTTAAGAGGTCTACAGTAAAATTCAGTAAAGGATAGTAACTGGAAGACTAACCCACTATTTTAACTGGGAATAAATTTTTACTTTTACTCCTAGCATTGCGATCGTGCCAGATTTTATGAAATTGAGTTTTCACCCTGCATATACATGAAATGGGAGCCACTGAATATGGAAAAATGTTTTTAGCGAATGGTCTGTGTGGTATGTTAACAGAATATCTCAAAAAAATGAAAAATCGTAGGAACCTCAAACATGGTATTCCGTGTAGACATAATCACCGCATTAGACACGAAGATGTGTGGAAGTGTGTGGCTTCACTGAATGTGTTTTTACTTTCTCTTACTCCTAGTAAGAGGAAGTATTATAATCGTGTCAAATTTTCGATATCGAGTTTTCACCGGAAGTAACCGTTTTGAGGTCCCCTGAGTCCAAAAAAGTGTTTTTTAGCAAATAGTCTGTGGGTGTGAATGTGTGTGTATATGTATGTGAACAGCACAGCTGCAAAACATAAAACCGTAGAAAGTTGAAACTTGATATTCCGTTTAGACATCCCCATGGGATCTGACAGTACGTTATCTGTAAAAATTCCTCAACCGGAAGTACCACTTTACTAGTTGGACTTTTTACATTTTTACGATTTTCTCAAAAATGGCTCCAACGATTTTCTTTAAACTTAGAACATCAACCACACATACAAAGAGCTACAACTTTTATTTAAAACATTTCTCCGGGAAAAATGCATTTAAGGGGACTTTTGGAGGAAAGGTGGGGTTAGGTTTCCATCTAAAGTGCTATTTCAGTTTATTAGACAATTCTGTCATCTAAATAATGTTAATTTAGAATTAAATATGTTGTTGAAATTCCGAGTTTGAAAAAAAAAATCGGATAACCGGAACTGCGTTTACTTTACCACTTTACTAAATGATTTTATCACTTTTTCGCAATTTACTCAAAAAAAATTGCTCCAACGATTCTCTTCAAAACTTTGCATATAAACTAAACATGCAATGATCTACCAACTTTTATTTGAAAACATTTCTCTGGGAAAATTCATTTAAGGGCACTTTTAAGGGTGGGTGGGGTTCATGTTTTTCTCTAAAGTACTATCACAGTTGATTATACGAATTCTTTCATCCAAACAAAATTAATTAGAAATAAATAGATGGCCAAAATTCCGAGTTTTAAGAAATTTAATAAACCGGAAGTGCGCTTTCTCTGAACAGTTTTTTTTCAGTTTTCGACGAATTTCGTTAAATATGGTTACACAAACTATAAAAATTTGTCACTTATAAGTTTGAGAACTGGAATAAGAGAAAGTTGTGTGAGTGTTTCACACCAGATTTTTTTTTTTTTTTTTTAAGTTTTCGTGTTTTTTCTCCGAAAACCGGCTCCAACGATTTTTTTTAAAAGTTCGTAAACTATCTACATACACATAAATCACTTTTATTTGAAATATTTTCCTAGTAAAATTGATTTTAAGTGGTGGTAAAGTAGCGTTATGCTTTTCTCTAAAGTATCCACTTCAGTATATTGAATGGTCTACCATCTCCTTAATATTAATACACATTAGAAGCATTGATAGAATTTCAAATTTTGAAGGGTATCAGTTTAACAGAAGGGTAAATTTAACAGAATAGGTTTTTCGTGTTTTTTTTTTTTTTTTTTGGAAGTTTCTCTAAAATAATTACAACGATTTTTCTTTAAACTTGGACGATGCTTGTTGCATTGATTAGAAACTGTAAGGGTGTTGTGAGGAGATGTTGGTTGTTGATGATGATAGATAAACACCTTAAGATGGTTATAAGATATATAATTGATATGTGTATATATATATATAACTGACTGCCATGGACTTTACACTTTAGAATTTAGAACTGAACTGAACTGACAGACTGACGTGGCTAAATGATATGTACGGAGTGTGAATTAACAGAATGATGTCTGATGTGTAAGACTGAATTCAACAGAATGATCCTTGACTGTCTCTCTCTCATATATATATATCCACTCGCCGAACCTCTCCTCTCTGTGCGAGAGGGGCTGTTTCTCTCCGCTAGAGTGGATGTGTGGTGGGGGTTCACTACCCCTACAGAAACGTATCACTTTTATTTTCAGAAACATTTTTCTGAAAAGAATTGATTATAGCGGAGTTCTGGAAGTTTGTCAGTTAGTTTAAAATTAAATTTGCACAAGCTTTCTTTGTTTTTTTGTTGTTTTTTTTGGACATAGAGCGCTCCATATAAGGTCGCTCAGGTATATAATTAAAATCCCCCATCACTATTATTATGGCCAACCGAATTAAACACAGTAACGTTGCAATTTTAAAGAAAATTTCTTGATTAAGTTGTATTAATTTTGTAGTACGAAAAAAGTGTAAAAATACACTGATTTCATACAGTATTCACCGCTGTACAGGCGACTACGTTTTGAAAGAAATAATTATTCTTCTCATATGTTTTTATCAAAATAGAATCTATGAAAATAAACCAGTGGCTTAACATCTAATAAGTATGCCCTAAGTTGATAATATTCCCAGCAAAAGCAATTGGCATAAAATTGAATACGACCCCAGTCTCGTATTTATAACTAAATTGAATATATCCGGGCGTTAGCAAACGGATGTAGGGGGTAACACTACGTACACAAGTTGGTTTAAGGTCTGTCTCTCCCCCCCCCCTCCGTAACCGTACTCATATTTATGATATATCCTGACCCTCTTTGGCCCCTCCAGCCACAAAAACAAATTTTCAAAGAGGGTTAAAAAAAAAAATATATATAAGAAGGGAGATATAACATAGTGAAGTGGGTAGAGGAGTGTTTAGTTGATCCCTAGCTATAGCTATATTGCGGTTTTGTATATAAGGGTATTGGAGGCACCCTCTCGGTTACAAAGTTACTTTGTATTTTTCTCTCACTCTCTGTGATGTTCAGGATGCAGTATATACATTATGTTTGTGTAATGCACTGTGATTGGTTCAGGCCCGCCTTCTACTTGCCTTCCAGTTTGCCTTACAATGGCCGCCACACTATACACCACAGATGTCTCTCTACACTTAACTTTATATATCGTCCAGTCGTTCAACTGAAGAAGGGAGAGGGCTCGTGTATGGTCCTCCTTTTCCCCTTGGTTAGAGAGAAGGCCAGGTGTTCTCTCCCTTAGTATATCACTGCAGAATATCATCCTGATATATAACTCATCGTTTTGAAGTGGTCATGCGGTTCTGAACTGACTGGTCATATCCATTGTATTGTTGTATGATTGCTTCACAATCAACCCACCCACCTACAGTCTATTATAAAAACTGTTTAATAAAGAATAAAAAAAAAAATCTTTTTACCATTATTTATTTAGATATTAAACAAAACATAAATAAGACAAAGATAAATTAAAAATAAAAATAAATAAAAAAATCTGGTGTGGTACCTCCATTTTTTTACGAAATTCTCTTACTCTAAATTAATACAATTAAATCAAGAAATTTCTGAAGGTTTCTGTTACAGGTTTTCCCTCTGATAGAATGTTGAAGACATTTGTTTTCGAGCATTCTTACAATGTCAGGTTACCCTCTAGGGAAGATTGGTCAAGATTGGGTCCGTCTGGCATTATACCTGATAATTACCTCCGGTGTTATACGGACGGTTCCAGAATGGATGGTAGGTCTGGAGCTGCGTTCTATTTTTGAGACCGGAGATCATTTGGCAGTATTTCTTGGTATATGGACCACGGTCTTCCAGACTGAGGTTTATGCTATTCTTTGTTGTATCATGGATGAGAATGGTACGTAACACTAACTTTAAAGGTGTTTGTATCTGCTCGGACAGCCAGGCTGCGCTGAAGGCGCTGAGTTCATGTGTCTTCACTTCCAGGTTGGTGTTAGAATGTTCTAAAAGACTAGAAGAACTTTCTTCTCTGAAGGATGTGTTTCTAGTCTGGGTGGCAGGTCACATAGGAGTTTTTGGGAATGAGGAGGTGGATAGGTTTGCCAAATTAGGCGCCTCTCTTCCTCTCATTGGTTCCGAGCCTGCTGTTGGTGTGTCTTCTGGCACATGTCTGTCAGGCCTCCAGACATGGACAGCTTCACAGCATTCATCCTTATAGATGAGCTAGTTGGTTATCGCCAGTCCAAAATGCTCATCGGGGGTCCGGACAAGGCCATTAGTGAGACGTTGCTGTGTTTTTCACGGAGCGCCCTCAGGCATCTGGTTGGATCTCTTACTGGACATTGTGGTTTAAGGAGACATCTCTACATAATGGGGCTCATGCCAGATCCATTTTGAAGAGTCTGTGAGACAGAGGAGGAAACACACATCCATCTTATGACTAATTGCTTGGGTTGTGAGGAAATTAGGTTCAGGACCTTTGGTCGGAATAGGATGTCTGTGGAACAGCTTAGGCTATTTCCGCTTAAGGTTATTGTCCGATTTATTTGGACTGCGGTGAATCTTAGATGGATTAGATCCAGGTCTGGATTTTTGTTCTAGACCCGGTTTGTTGTTGTTTTTCTTGGGGTAGCTATATGAGCCCCGTGAGGCTTTGCATAGCGTAGTGTTTTCCTTCCCACAAACAAATAATAATAATCATCATCATCATCAATAAATTTTTATTTAAAATTGCAACATTACAATGCTTAGTTGGGTTGGCCATAACAATTGGTACATGTCTGAGAGCGGCTTTATGTGGAACACTTTAAGTCAAATTCAAAAAAAGCTTGAGCAAAATTAAATTTAAACTAACAGATAGGCCAATAATACTTCTCTAAATTCGTTTTTTTTTTTTAAATATTTGAAATAAAAGTGATATGTTTCTATCTATGCAGCAATTATAGCATAAAATTGCATTTCCGGTTAACTGGTTTCCGGAATTTCTTCAAATTTAAAATTCCATCAATGTTGCTAATGTGTATTAATTATTATGTAGGTAGTAAGACCACATTTATATTGAAGTGGTACTTAATAGGAAAGCATAACGATATTGTTTTCCCTCAGAACATCCAAAACATAAATTTTTCCCGGGAAATATTTCCAAAAAAAATCGTTGGAGCTGTTTTCGAAAAAATTACAAAAAAACTGAAAAAAAAAAAAAAAAAAAAACAGTAAAGAGGCAATTCCGGTTGATCGATTTTTGTCTAAAATCTTCCTGTCCGACGCGGCGGTAGTTTCTCAACGTAATACCAAGTTTGACCAGTTTGACAAATTTGACAATATTTTTGTTTAAAATTGAAAATTTCATTTATTTAGTGGTCTTTTGGATGGATTGTGCGATTGTCCAGACACAAAAGTTTAGGAAAATAGTTCCGACAATAAATAGACGATGGTAATTTTTTAGGAAGGGGTAAGTATTAGAAAAGGTGACTTTGGAATTGCGAACAAAATACAGCGGTTCCACTAAGTCTATTGCATCGGGGTAATTAGTGCTGTAAGCTGTTTAGAATGGGATGGTAAACTTTGATCTGTCCATGATGTATGACTCCGTTATTACGGCAAAGTTAATACGTTTATCATGTGGTAATATTTCGAGTCCGTGTTTTGAACGATTAGATAGCCTATTATAATTTTAAAAAGAACGGCGTGAGGATGTTGAGTAAGGATCATTAAGAAGTCTGATTGGAAAGAAATCAAGAAACCGCATTTATGTGAGAAGTCAAGAAACCACAGTAGTGATGAGAGATTTGAAATCAGATAAGTAGGTGCCATAAAGAGTTTTGATGTGGCTTGAAGTAATAGGATTTAATTTTCTTCCCTGCCCATCAGATGTGCACTTCAAATAGGCTATCAAATGCTATTAAAAAGATACACATCTTCTGCAATAAATGGAAAATAAAATAAATAATAAGGAAACAGAAGCAATCTTATGTACAAAAAGCAAGCCAATTTTAATTAAAAATACCAGTACTGAAGAAGGGAAAATTCCTTGGTCGCCTTATGTTAAGTTATCTGGGAGTATTGCTAGATAAAAAGCTCACATTTAGTGAACATGTTAGAGACAGACTGTATGAAGGTAAAATGGTAATTAAAAAATCCCTCCCCTTGTTTAGTAGAGATTCCAAACTCTCTACTAAAAATAAGCTACTTATTTACAAGATGATCATGACGTCCATGCTACTTTACGCTTTCCCCATCCTGGATAATCACTTGCAATAGCAATATAAAGGCTCTCCATTCTCCCATTCTCTCGGCCTTGGGCATCCGCCGTAGTTACTTTAGCCGGTACCTTAGCCGTACTGGTTCTGAGTTTATCCCCTTCCCGGTGGCCTGTCGTGCCGGTCTTTGATGGCATCAATGCCTTAAATTGTTTTTTATTTTTACTTTTTCCCAAATTTACCCATTAATTCCCACGAGTAGCTGGGGATAGGATCGTCCACCCGACCAGAGCCCCGCAATACCCGGGCAAGGCTAAATACTCCGGGGTTTCGCCCGGTGCCCGGGAGGCTCTGTTAACGACACAATACCCCTGTGCCATCCATCCCTCGGCACGGAACGCATCACACCTTGGATTGGGCCCTAATTACCGGTCTGTATCGTGTACGTATGGGTCTTGTTGTTCGGATGTTCGCAGGGTCACCCTTACCTGAGGAGGCGCCTAATCCGCCTCCCATCACACGATGGAATATGAAGGATCGGGTTCGATAGGAAATTAGGATGGGGACGGTAAAATGAGGTGGCACGCGGTGGGTTACCGCCAGGCTCGCCATTGCCCTGTTGGCCGCGCTCAAAGAGCGCGTTGCCCGGTCCTCACGACGTGGACATAGGGTTGGTTAGCCCCCGATTTAAGATCGAGGAAGCCTTTGAGGACCTATAAAGGCTCTACAAATAATACAAAACAAATTCCTAAGACTCACCACAAACTCACCTCGATACACACTAAAACAGATTTACACTCCACAAGTGCAATAGAAACCATAAAAAAATACACCATTAAAATCTGTAAAAAGTTCTTTGAAACCACAGCTAACTCTGAAAATCACCTTTGTATAAATATAGGAAACTATGACAATAGACAATATGAGTATAAAAGATTAGAAGATACACTATTTCTGTAATTTAAATAGTATATATAAATATAACATGTGCTTTAGGGTAGAGGTTTTTTGTACATTTTTTCCCTTAATAATATACCCAGTTAAATCTACTATCTATTGCCATTTAGTGGAGAATAAAGCTATTTTACTAGCTGTTCTCTATATTTTGTCAATACTGTATACAATTTTGTATATAATTTTATGAAATAAATCAATTTATTATTATTATTATTATTATTATTATTGTTATCATTATAAGAAGGAATAGTATCTGGTTGAGGTCCTGCGGCCACCACCATCCGTATGAAAGGTCCGTTTTGGTTATAAAGAAGAATAGTATAGAAGGAAGTGTTCTGGCTGAGTTGTTGGCGGCAAATACTTGGGAGAAGATATTGTGTTCTCCGATTTGCTAAACAATGCTTATAAACGGGAAAGTACCTTCATGATCGCTGCAATTCTTTGTAAAATTACACAGCCTTTATAGCTGGCAATATGGTCGACTTGCATGTGAACACTTGAATGAATTGTTAAGCAGCTTACCACAGAAGTGTTCAACGGCAGATTTCACGCAACTGGTCTTAGTTGACTAGTTTTTAGTATGGCAATACTCTGTACTGTATGCACTATACTATATGGTCTTCAATTTTAATTCTGTTCTTAAAAGTTACATATATTAAATAAACACTTAAATATAAAATGATCAACATCCTTCAGTGGTGGCCAACGATTAAGTCTATGCTAATTTGTTCACCCACAATGTGCAGTTTCGGCCCTAACTTTGAGCAAACAATTGTCAAACATCTCACTATTCTTTATAAAGACAATAATAAAAAATTTTAATTTTTATATTCGTAGTTAAATAAAGAAGTGAATAATCCGATAGTTGGAATTATTAATATGAATTACATTATAATTAATAATGAACTTAATACATTAGATGTGAAGTAGATTGAAAGGACAATGTTTTGACTAAGCCCTAATCACATAATTTTTTTCTAGAGAAAGCTACGCTCCAGAAAATCTTCAAAATCACAAACACACACACACACACACATAGTTCAACAATACCCTCTCACAAAACAGATGATTGATCACTACAAATTGCCTACAATACTAAACTTTCTATTGTATACTTAAATCATACACTTTTCAGGAAAAATAGAGCCTCTTTTATCTCTGACGAAGCCATATCCCCTACTTCCAATATTACACCCCCGCAACTATACAACTAACTATAAAAACGTCTACAGGTCAATCATTCTAAAAATTCAATGTGAACACATTTGATTGATATGAATGTTAGAAATTTTTGACGCAATTTGTTCAAAGAAAAATGAATCTTATAACAGTATCCAACTGTCGCATCTGCTTCTAACAAACTATTGTGTAGTGTATTATAGTAAGAGGGATTTTTTTTGTGAATAATCGCATGCAGAAACCGGCTTTTATAAATCATACTATTATCAACTTGCCAAAATTATAGTTAATAATTTTATACCTAGCTTGAGAAGATAATTTATTTTTCAATAATTTTGTAATATTGAGATAAACATTTTTTCAAGCTACTCACTTCAATAATTTGTTGGTAATTATGGAAAGAACAAACTGAAGTAGGTATCCTGGATTAACTTAATTACTTAAATATTTTGAACCAGTTATCAGATATATTATAAGACCAAAAGGTACCTTTGTTGTACCAGTTTTTTCCGTGTAGTTCGACAAAAGATACTTGACCGTTTCCGTTTACTAATATTAAATTTGAACTCATATGTCTTACTTCTAGCACTCTAATGAACTGTTTTATAAACATAAATTCTATCAATTTACCAATTACTTTAGTTATTTGGTTTAATCATGACTATTGATTGAGAATGAAATTTTTAGTAATTTTAAGAAACTTAGAAACTGGGTTTTTTTGTCATTAAAATTGCTTAATTTATAATCAATTAATTGTCATTAATTTTTTATGGTGGTTGTATTTTCGTCTCAATAATGATCATACAAACCTGCGAGAAACCATTTATGTTTCTCATTCTTAGGCTGGAACTTTCGCATTTTTATACCGAACAGGGTCGAATGGGACACGAATCCCCCTCTGCTCTGTAACTCGGGCTTGTATACAGACGGCTCTAAATCTCCGACTGGGATATGGGGGCTGGTCTAAAGTTAAGATTAAGGCCAGCCTAGGGGAGTACGCCACGGTCTCAAAAATTTGTTTTGTATTATTTGTAGAGCCTTTATATTGCTATTGCAAGTGATTCTCCAGGATGAAAAGTGTAAAGTAGCATGGGCCTCATGACCATCTTGTAAATAAGTAGCTTACTTTTAGTACAGAGTTTGGAATCTCTACTAAACAAGGTGAAGAATTTTTTAATTGCCATTTTACCTTTATTCAGACTCTCTCTAACATGTTCACTAAATGTGAGCTTTTTATCTAGCAATACTCCCAGATACTTAACATAAGGCGACCAAGGAATTTCCCCTTCTTCAGTACTGATATTTTTAATTAAAACTGTTTTATTTTTGTAAATGAGATTGCTTTTGTTGGAGGCCTAAAGTTAAGATTAAGGCCAGCCTAGGGAAGTACGCCACGGTCGTTCAGGCCGAAGTTGTGGCGTTACAACTCTGCGCTAAGGAAATTGTAAGGCAAGGATTGGAGAGTAGAAGAGTGGTCATATACTCCGATAGTCAGGCAGCCTTGAAGACACTTCTTCACACCAAATAGTCCCAAGACTGTGTGGGACTGTAACCGAGGTGAGTGCTCGAAATAAGTTGTCACTGTCTGGTTGCGGGTTATGCAGGATTCCTTGGCAACGAGCTCGAAGGATACGTTTACAGACCCTGAGCCCTTCTGCGGGTTGCCCAGGAGCCAGATTCAAGCTTCTTTCAAGGATTGGATAGAAGACCGTCGTCTGCAAGGGTTGGAAAGAACAGAAAGGCTGAGGCAGGTTAAATTCTTTATTAAAAGACATTTACCTAAATTTAGCAGGAATCTATTGAGCGTTAGCCGAAGGGAAATAAGGCTAATAATGGGTCTACTTACAGGGCATTGCAGGCTGAATGAATAGGCACATGCACCAATTATTACTTGCAGACTACGCGTTTGGCCGGTTCTGCTAGGTCGAGGAGGGAACCCCAGTTCACATCTTTTATGCGTGCGCCGGCCTGATGAAGACAAGGTTTCTTCAACTGGGGAAAGTAATTCCGAAGCATCGAGCTTCATGACCGAACCACTTTCAGCTTTGTTAGGCCTGATTAAGAGGTCGAATCTAATGTGCTATAAGCCCAAGGGATCCATGATAGACCTTTCAATGCAGGTGGCAGTGGAATGAGGCTTTGCTGTCCCCGTTTTCAATCTAATCTAATCTTCTCATCAGCCACCTCAACTTCTGTTGATAGCCCTCATCACCGTCAGTATTCCTTTTCACAATAGCAAAGAATCTCTATGTTTTTCCACATATCATTCTGTAGATTCAATTACATCCTACAGTCACCAATCAATAGAATGATGCGTGAAGCAAATCGCTTTGATTTCAACATTTTCAGATTGGATTAATAGCAGAAAAAAAAAAAAATTAAAAATTCCGCTATTTAATAGCATAAGCTTATAAGTTTTTTAATTGATATTTTTAAATTTTATAGTTTTTATCTTAGAGTTTATATTATTATCAATAGATTGTATACATTTTTATTACGCCAATCATTATGGCAGTTCAGCCGTACAATTCAACACTCTTTCGATACGTTTTGAGGTGGAGCACTTTGTAATAGTGGAGAAATAGACGGAGTCTATAATGTGGTCTGTTCGACTGTTGATGGTTTACGATGCCGCACTGGTTCTTGATTCCTAAGTCTAAGTAGTAATCTATGCCAGACCGCAAGATCAAGACTGTTCGCCAAACCGGCCTATAGTTCATCGGCGTAGATAAAAGAAAAAAAGCGATATAAGCATAAATAAATATTGCAAGCTTGAAGCAAATACATCAATTACAACTGTAAAAATTGCAGTGAGAGAAGTCACGTGAGTGTTTCATAATCAGACTTTTTTAAATGAATAAAAAATGCCCTTAAAAAATCCATGTTTTAATTAATTTACTAGCAAGAGAAAATAAAAGGAAAAAATTAAAGTTAACCTGCCACAAAAAAAAAATTACGATCTCACACCTGTGCGAAATCTTAACCGCAGCGAAAATGGTCAGTAAGCAAACAGAGAGGAGGGTGTATAATATTTTGGGAATTTTAGTAAAAAGATAGTGTATAAAAAACTACTGAATGGAATTGTGTTATACAGGCAGATATTTGCCTAGACAGACAGGGGTGTTTCACAATGAACACAGGTACAATTTGAATGAATAGTCCCCCGGACACTATCTTCTTCACAATGAATTATTGCTACTTTAAAAGTGAACCTCAGCTGAATGACAAAAAAAAAAAAAAAAAAAAAAAATTGGGCAAAAAAATGGATTTACTAATACGCCCCCCAAAGGTTTCTATTCAGAATATCAAGAGGTTCTTTAATAGGCTGCACTTTTCCATTCATAGATTTCTATTTAGTATTGTATAAGCTGAGTATTAGTGAATTATTAGTAGTGCTATAAAACGAAACATTGCTAGCCATTTACTATTTATAATAAATTAAAAAAAAAAAAATTTATAATATTTTTGAGTTTATATCTAAAAGTGACACTAGAAGGAAGAGAATTTCAAATGTATTTTTATTCTCCCATAATCTTAAACAAAATATTATTGTCAGTATTCAATCTGCTTGTAACTTGTATCATGGAATACAAAAATTACTCTTTACAAGTCGCTCATTCGGCCTGTTTTATCAAATGGTTCTGAAGCGTGGGCTATCTCTAAAGGAGATGAAAGGATACTGCAGCTTTTCGAAAGGAAGATTCTCAGGAGGATTTATGGCCCTGTTAGAGAGGATAGTGACTACAGGAGAAGATCAAATGACAAGGTAATGGATCTATTCCAGGAGCCATGCATTGGCAAAGTCATTAGACTAGGCAGACTGTGCTTGGCAGGTCATGTAGCAAGGTTACCAAATGATGAGTTGCCCAGAATGGTCCTTGAGGAAAGGGTCCAAAGCACAAGGAGAGTTGGTCGTCCTAAATTCCGATGGGTTGATGGCGTCAGCGAAGACTCTAAAAAATTATTAAATGTGAGATATTGGAAGGCTGCCACATTGAACAGAGAGCACTGGCGGAAGCGGATTAAGGCGGCTCAGTAATGGGCTATAGAGCCGTGATCATCATCATCATTCAATCTGCTATGGTGAAACTCGATTAATTTGTTGTCCAGAATCAGTTCGTACTATGTTTGACACTCTCTTCTGGTCGTAAGTGTCCAGCACTCACTTCAACTGTTACTTGTCATGGGATGGATAAATGTAATCCCCAACATTTCAGTAAGTTGTTAGGGCTAAATAGAATTTATTTCTACGTATTTTTCATGTATTTATCACACTTACTTTCTCATACGGGTTTCTGCTATAAATGATAAAGAATTGCTATCATGCCAAGTTTTTTAGAATTTCAATATTCATAAGAAATGAATGTTTTGAATACTTGAAAAAAAATCTGATGCGAAACACTCACACAACTTTCTCTCACTGCAGCTTACACAGGCTTAAATAACAAATTTTTTTTAAACTTATAATATATACTAAATGTTCACTAGTTTTTATACAAATTGGAGTTTCTAAACTTAATAAAATGACTTTTTTGAGACCCCCCAACTTCATTTAAATAAACTTCCTCAATAAAAAAGTCCCTATAAAAGTTTTAGATCTCTGTATTCATAATTGGTATAACAAATTTAAAATGTAATCCAACATTGTTTTTTTATGCATAAAATCGTAGAAAACTGAAATAACTTCAATAAAAGTACTTAGGGAAGGGACTAGCTAAGTGGTTAGCTTACTGGATTCCCATGCAGAGGATCCGAGTTCGAGTCCAGCTGTGCCAGCCTTAGATTTTTTTATTCCTAGGAGCCTCTACAGCTCACTGTCCGGTGATGGACAGTGTTGTCTGTAACGAGAGACACTGTCCGGAGGCGCAGTGCACTGAGAAGGCTCCGGGCGCCAATGACCATAGATATTGACGAGCCTAAAATTTAAAGTAACAAAAATTCCGAGTTTGAGGAAAATCGCTTGACCCGAAGTGCTTTGTATTTTTAATTTAGGGCGCGTCAACATCTATGGTACGGTCACTGGCGCCCAGGCCTTCTCAGTGCACTACCGGCCTCCGGACAGTGTTCTCTCGTTACAGACAACACTGTCCATCACCAGACAGTGAACTATAGAGCCTCCTAGGAAGAAAAAAAATCTAAGGGCAGCACAACTGGACTCGAACCCGGGTCCTCTGCGTGGGAATCCAGGTCGCTAACCACTTAGCTATTCCCTTCCCTTAACTTTATTATACCATTTTAATTAGTTACAAAAATAAAAAAAGTACTATGAATTCTTTATCAATCTTTTTGTTTACAATCTTTATGTAAACAAATCCCCTGTAGTGATAAACAGTTTAAAAGATAGACATTGCGGTTTAGTGAGGGGGGGGAAGCTTAACATGTTAACTTTCTCCTTCCCCCTTTTAAACAAACTGACTCACTTCGAAAATACTTCGGCCATGTTTGTATTTCAACATCTATGATCATTGGTGCCCGGAGCTTTCTCAGTGCTCTGCCGGACTGTCTGTCGTTACAGACAACACTGTCCATCACCAGAGAGTGAGTTGTAGAGGCTCCCCCTATGAAGAAAAAATCTAAGGATACCACAGTGGACTCGAACCCGAGTCCTCAGCGTTGGAGTCCAGTACGCTAACCACTTAGCTAGTCCCTTCCCTCAAACTCGGGAATATTGGAAACATAGTTTATTCTAATTAATATTATTTAGATGATACAGTTATACATGTATAATAAATTAAAATAACACTAATGAAAACCATGAATCCCCCACCTCCGCCAAGAGCTTGCTTAAATAAATTTTCTCAGAGAAATGTTTCAATAAAAATTGTAGCTCTTAATATTTCTAGCTAATCTACTAAGTTTAAATAAAATCATTGGAACTGTTTTGGAGAAAATCGCAAAAAAACTGGAGTAATTCCGTTAGAGGAATTTTGGACCAGATAAGTTTCTGTCGGATTCCCTAATGGTATCCAAGTAGAATGCCAAGTATGGTCATTCTGCGATTTATCGTTTTTCATACTGTTATCAATCGTTATCGTTATTTATGCTTGTCACACACACACACACACACACACACACACACAGTATTATTTTCTAAAATTCATTGTTTTTGACTCAGGGATCTTCAATATGTCTATATATTTCCTCAAATGTCTATGTGAAAGTAAAAAAAAAAAAAAATGATTTTACTGAATAATCCCATCAGAAGATAAGTACAGCATTTTACAAAATTGGAAAATCGCACTTAACCGAAATTTCATGTTCCCTTTAAGCTCCATTAACAAAGAGAATTCGGTCAAAACCTTTTAATCAGAAGAGCACTTTATTAAAAATGGACATTCCGCATCTCGTAAGTTTAATTCAGTGTTTGGGAAAGAAATTGCTACAGGTAGTACATTAGTTCGTTGAATTTTCTTCCAGATCAGCATGCAGGAAAGCCAAGTAAATGAAGACCAGCCGAAAGTTCTGGTTGAATCGGATTTTCTGAGAACTTGCATCAGACGCCAATTAGACACTTTTCAGGCATCTTTCACCCCGCAGGCAAGATAAAAAAGCCTGGATCAATTGTCTACCACCACCAATTTCTATTACGATGAACTTGATATGATTTTCATCATAAATGTGGTCAAGAAAATCCGGTATGTGCCACCAGAAAAGGTCTAATATTGTTGCTCCATGATGACGCTAGATTTCAGGTTACACTCAGATTCTTCAAAACTTAGATGCGCTCAGCTTCTTCTTCTGACAAAATCCTCCATACTATCCCGATATATCTTCAACACCATCACTTCTGCTTTGGATGGTATCCTAAGAGGAATAAATTTCACAACTCTTTTATCTCTCTTCCTTTTTTTTTTAGAATGTTCTCGGAATTATACAAATCTGTGAATCCGAAACTTTGATTTGTGTAATATTTTGCTTATACATATGGATATTTTTTATATGTTACAAGTTGGGATATGACTGATATTGTCCTAATGCTTAAGATTCGGATCACAATTAAGAGTATCATTAAATGTCCAATAATCTTTCAAATATTGACGTAATCTAAAACAGGGAATATATAATTTATTAATTTGATTTTTTTTTTTTTTTTTTTTTTTTTTTTTTTTTTTATTAATTATAAAATGGTTTCAACCATAAGTACAAAATCTTGGATTACTATTGGCTGGAATTAATGTATGTGTAGTGGTTTGTTAGAAAAGGATGTAAGTAAGGGTTTACCCCCTCCAATATTAGAATCTTTCAACACTCCCCACTGCTACATAATAAGAAGAGGGGCATAAACATTTTACAAGAGGGTGCAAAATCTACAACCCTCTTAGTATAGTGTAGTCATGACTACCAAGGAAGTCGCCAGGATATTCCGTCCATGGGACGATTCTCATCATCATACAGTGGTTGTACATGATAAGGTAATATCTAATTAATTCATTTTATTAATGTTTATATGATATTTAATTTGAGTAACTTATTTTTAAATTTAATGACTAGTTGTTAGTGTTTGGATTAATTATCTATATATCTAATTCTCAACAATGTTTTAATGCTTGTTTAGGTGTTTAAAAAATTAAATATGCAGATCAAATTACTATTTGGCCTGCTACAATCTTAAGAAATAGGTGTTACTGTTTTTCCTTTTCAATTCGCCATCTTTCTAGATAAAGTTAAAAAAAAAATATATTACGTGTTTTGGTGACGACCTTTGAACTGTTATAAAAGTGATTATTCTATTTATAAAAGCAGTCATTCGACTAAAGATAAAAAAAGAACATTAAAAAAAATGAAAGCGATTAGCTGAGCGGGTAGCGCGTTGGGCTCTCACGCGGAGTTCCCCAGATCGAGGACAGGGCTGCCCTTTAGATTTTTTCTTCCTAGGAGCCTCTACAGCCGCTGATGAACAGTGTTATCTGTAACGAGAGAACACTGTCCGGTGGCTTGTAGTACATCCCTAACTATAGCCCTAACTTCTTTTTTTTCTACACCATGATTTTCAGCTATTAAGCAATTTGGCGTCCCGCGGCCCAGTATAAAATTTAGGCAATGCTGGCAACTGATGAATGTTCGTTTAGTTGGATATCTAGGAGACACATAAGAATAATCTCGGTCGCGAAAACAACAATCCTCTCTCAGCACTAACTTCAGACATCGATGAAGAACAAAGCATTTATT
>JAAEAF010004974.1:0-113770 GCA_011037195.1 Triatoma infestans | reverse complement strand
CATATCTTTTTCTAGAATTACTATTTACAATAAAAATTATTAACAAACTATAGAATAGAATAGAATGACACCGGGGGGGGGGACTCTAACCCAGGCCCCCATTGTGCCAACCCCTTAATGTCTAGTAGAGAAATCCTCCCCTCTTCATGAGGTCCAGGACCTTCCCTACCAGTCCTTCTTGAAGTACGATTTCCTCCAGTCTCAAGGTGCCGAAGATCTCGTACCTCACTCTGCCGATTGCGACGTAATCAAACAACAGATGAGAGCCCGTCTCCTCCTCCTCCTCACACAGTATACACAAGGACTCCGAATCAAATAATCCCACCTTGTCCAGATGTTTCTTGAACCTACCGTGCACGGTAACAAAGCCTGTTATCAGACAAATCTGATACCTGCTTAGACCCAGGGTCTCTCTGGTTCTTCTTTTACACAGCTCTGGCATAACCCTTTTGCTGTGTTTTGCCCCAGTATTTAGCCTCCAGTGAAGATTATGTTCTCTCCGAGTCCATTCTCTCAGAGTTGCCCTCGCCATACTTTTGGCTATCCCCAGAACAGGTTCCGGCCCACAGAAAGGGGTGTTCGCTCCATTCCTGGCCAGTTGCTCGGCTAGTTCATTGCCTTTTACCCCATTGTGTCCCGGCACCCATACCAGCCGCACTTTATTGTGCCGGGAGAGCGCCTCCAGGGAGTCTACACTTCTTGACTATGGAAACAAACTATAACTACTATTTACACTACTTACAATGGGCTCAAGCCGAAGCTTACGCCCTCGCTTTGAAAAGAGCGGTTTGGTGCCTCCGTCCCCACTACAATGTTAAACCTCCCTTTAGCCCAGACAGAAATGGTGCAACTATAACTTCCATAACTCTGACGGTATCCAGCTCTGGCGAACGTGGACGCAGGAGACCACTCGCTGAAGCTAAAAGCCATAAGGCTTTTTTGCTCAACACTTGCTCTTATGGCTCGTTAAGTTCAAACACAATAATAACTCTAATAAATAAATAATTTTAGACTTACTTATAATTTTGTAAACAATTTTAATAGCTTAACAAAATCTAAGCGAGGGGCGCGGGGCCAATGTGAGCTATAAAGAAAAATTTAGAATTTTCATTCTGCTGTTGAATAACAAACCGAAAGAGAATTTGGTGGGAAAGCAACATCCTATTGTAAGTCCGCCATTTTGTATTTGGCCGTTTATACTAATGGAAAAAAATAAAATTCATGTTAAACATCCACAAAATTAAACATCTAACACTTAAAAAAACAACGGAAGGCGCAGCGGTTGTTGCTTACAATGGCAGTAGCAAAGCCTCAATTATCTAGGAGTCTAAATATTCCGAGAACCACCGTCAGCAGGATTTTCCGCAGATATCAGGAGACTAATGAATACTTAAGAAGACCTGGTTCGAGCATACATCGTATCACTTCATAGAGAGAGACAATCGTTTCATGTTGGTAATGTCTTACATAATCGCCTTTGCACAGCAGTAGAAGTCAGATATACCGTTTACGAAAGTGAGAAATGTAGACAATAGCTTGCGATCGGTTAGGCGAAGGCTTTCCAAAGCTGCTTAAGTGCAAGGGACATAAACAGGTCGTTAAAACTTTCCTGGACTACACATTAGTTGAACTGTTATAAGATTCTTTTTTCCGGATTTTGCTTCTGCGTTTTTTGATGGCCGAGAGAGGATCTGGAGAAAAAAAATGAGAGATATTCGGCCGCGATTTTCTTCCTGAGAAGAAGTATGTTTGATGGTTTGGAATTTATCTAGATGCTCGCACTAATTTTATTTTTATAGATGTTAACCCAACAGTTAGGTTCCAAGGAATATTTGGCGACGATAGATGGGATAAAATCATCTCTGAAGGTGTTAATCTCAAGGTGTAGGTTCTTTAAGCCTTCATTATAATAGTCACTATAATAGTCTGGTTAAAAAGGTTTATTTTCCAAGAGTTTTTAATAATAAAATTTAAATGATTGTACAGAGAAAATAAAGTGCCTATATTCATAAAGGAATTAAAAAAAACCACAAGCAATATAGTATAGAATAATAGAGCCGATAGGGGCATGCGCACAAAGTAGAACAAGAAGAAATAATTTTAACGAGATATGAAAAAATAAAAATATTAAAATAAAAATAAGAAAAAAGAAACAATATATTGAATGGCTACTTGCCATCTTTTACAACAATAAAAATGGTATTATTAATCATAAGATGGCAGTATGGTGGTGTAGTTGTGGTATACACACACTAGAGATCGCCAATATACCTCAAGATAACTTCCATTATGGTGGAGAGATGGTGGAATAAAAACAGAGCACACCAACAGCAAAACACAACCGACCGTACTCTAACAACTAGCCAACGTCAAAAAGCGCTACTGGGTATAATTTAGCCTGAATGAGAGCGAGTGAGTGAGAGAGAGAGGAAAAAAAGGAAAGAAAGTCTGTGTCTTGTGGGACAGTCAAATAATTATTGTTACTATATGTTATTTATTAGTTAGAAAGGCTACCGTGGGTGCGCTAGCTGCGGCCTGTCAAACTGTGGATTTATTATTGGGTATACACTTAATTTGTGCCCGCTCTGCTGGGCAGCGCTACCGGCAACACTACACCGCCATACGTACACACGCAACTTCTCACACATTCCATATATTTATATTTTATTATTCTATCTTATTTCTCATCAATATGCAATAAGCAAGATAGTCTACCCTTCCCAAATAATATACATGAGATACGTTTGTCTTTCCACTTATAATTACAATCACCCAATCAGAATTTATTTAGCGCTTGCTATAATTTTTTTTGTCTGGTTTATTGTTCACTTTAATCATTTTTCTTACAATAGTAATCATAATAGAATATCTCTTCTCTCATTCTAGGACACTTGATTGCCAATGTGTGACATATGTATATCATTGCTCGACGATTGATGGTTTGACACATATTTTGGTCATGGTGAAACAAGGTGACCAGTGATAAAAACCATATGTCTAACGACTGGTATTGGCACATTTTCCAGCGGTGGTCCCTTTCTGGATGGCACAAAGAACCCAATAATAACGAAGGCCATTCATAAGAATTACGATATTTCACAATCGAAAGTTGGCATCCTGTACTGAATCTAAAACAGCTGTTTGATCACTGTTTCAGTTTACATAACCTCTACTACTAATTCAACGATAGCATATGTTCTAGAAAACTGCACTTTGGATGATCAGTCTTTCAGAGATGCTTTTTTTGTTTCTGATGTGAGAAACGTTTTTAAAATTTATTCCCGAATGCTTAAACCAATATGGCGTAGTGTTTTCGATCAATTTTTAAAGGAGCCGAACGAGCTTCTGGTTTGAATGCTTCTTTGAAGAAGATTGATAAGTTACGATAGATCAAAAAAAGAAAAGCCTGCGATAGAAATAATGGGTACTCAAAATCCAGGAGAAGGTCCTTTGACAATTAACGCTTGAAAGTATCGAAAATCTTGGCTGGGAAACAGCCTGGATGTCACCCCATCACTTTGGTTGGCTCCCTCAAGAAATCACTCAACAAGATTCAAGGTCCAAAGCACTAAGAAGTGAATATGAATGTACAAAACTGGTTCACACTTCAAGTCGAAGTAATTTTTACTGCCAGAATAAAAAAAAGACTAATAGCAAGATGAAGTGCATACATGTAATTAAGGATTCATCAGAAATATTTTCAGTGGTAGCCTGTTTCATTTTGCAGTCATTATCCGGTTTCGGGCGTTCACCCATCATCAGGATATATTGATAAACAGTGTGATAACACAGACTTGCACAAATGCAAATGTGAAAAATTGTATACACATGATTTTACTCTGTGCAAGTCTATGATATCACAATGTTTATCAAGACATCCTGATAATGGGCGAACGCCCGAAACTGGTCGATGATCACAAAATTAAGCAGGCTATCACGGAAAATATCTCTGATGCTTTCCAGTTCTGAGGACCCAATCGCAACAACTATTTAACGGATTATACCGAGAAAAAAATAGGTAAATTGTGAGATTCATTAAATATACTATTGAAATTATAAACATTTGTCTCTTTATTTATTGGATGAGATCTCTCCTACAATGCAAAATAAAATAATACAGCCAATTTCTGACTTGGCAATAAATAATAATTTCGTTGTGTAGCCAAAATTGGCAGCCCTATTTGGCGTTTATCTCAATAACATGGAGAACTTTAAACACACAGTACCATGAATTTAAAACTCTTACCTTTTTATTTAGCTCTGCATCTGACTTAAGTTAGCAGATCTTAATATTAAGCAAAATTTTGTTTAATTTCAGGATTGTTTCATAAGCTCTCTCTGCTTTAGTTCATCTACTTTTCTGTAAGCTAATCTTTTTTTTTTATCAAAAAACAAGCGGCATCATAAACCAACATGTATTAAAATAGTAATTACTTAGTCTTCATAGATGGTCCAGGCAGGAGGGTAATAGGTAGAGGCGATACGTCACACTATGAAGTAACAGTGTACACAGAATCTGATTTCATAAGGAACATACACTCTTTTGGCTAGACTGCGAAGGATGTAGGTCATGCCTTGTGAATAGACAAAATTTCAATCTCCAGAAGTCTACAGTAAAAAAAAAGCCAAATTGTAAATAGTACTGTTGGACGGCCAAGGTCAGATGGAAGGACGGCTTTTGTATTGATGATAATTTCTTGGAAATCCCGATCTAAGACCGCCAGAGGCAGAGAAAGATGGCATGGAATTCTTGAAGAAGCAATGGTTGTAGCGCCAAGTAAATAGTTAGATAGATTGAGTTTGTGCTCAGATCTTTATCTTAGTTCGGTTTTTGAAAGAAAACTCATTATTAGAGTAAACCTAAGTTTTAATGTCTTTTCTCAGTGTAAGAAACGGTACCAGTTACTAGTTATAAGTATGGAGTATTCATCAACGGAAGTAAGGATGGTTCTAATTAATGTAAGTACAGCGGAGTTTGTGCACTGCGAGGCGGTGGAGTTTTACTATAAATCTGAGCAGTATCTACTAGCTTGCTCCAATATTCTGGCTTAAGCTCTGGCAGTATTAAAAGCCTTGGAGATCATTGCTCTTGAGATGTTGCCTACAGATGGAAATTGTAGTAAAATCACCATTAAAACGGAATGTTAGTGAGGAACTCTAAATAACCATCTTTCTTTATTCAAAAAACTATGAATCCTGTGACCCAACTCTCGCGTATGTCTGTACATTTCTTGGAGGTATTGTACACGAGACTCATTGAGGAAACATCCATAAGTTACTCCAGAATTCCTTTTTCTACTTTAACTTACAACTTCATACTTAACGGCTTATCTCTGTGGGATACTTTGTGGAAGGCAAGTAGTAACGTTAGTTCTGCAAAGTTATTTTTTCCAACACTTTATGGACCGCCTGGAGCTCAAAAAACTGCTACTTGATCTACAAATTAACACAGATCTAAATTGTGGCTATGAGACGTTTGAAGCATATTTATAAGTTTCAATTATGATTTCCCAAATGTTCTCATTAACACTCTCACGCTTCAAACAGTGTCGACAATTATTTTTTAATGTTTGAATTGAAGGCAATTGCAGATACTTGATTAAGAATCTGATTATTTTTTGGAAGGGGGATATCTCCAAGCGCAGTGATATGAATTTATGTACGGCATTTGTGAACGGTTTGAACTGTGACATATTCTAAATTGTGGAAATTCATGATCCTATATGTGTATAAGTAAGTGTATGATTATGGATTCTATGAATTAGTTTTTTTATTCACATTCTAATGTTTGCATATTGGCTTTGTGTTCTTTTAATTTTTACTTACTTTATTACTATTATATTGTAATGATTTGAAAATTGCGTGTCTAACAATTCAGTCTTTAAAGCTTGTGTTTAAAGTTTCAATTTTTAGCAATTTATAGCCTGATAATGCGTGCAATGCGGTACATGCAAAAAAGAAAGTCGCAGATTTCAAGATTACTAGAATCAGAGAAAAAAAAGCAAAGTTTTGGAAGCAAAGTCGATACTTCTGGCATCCAATTTACCTAAATATTATTTGTTAAAAGAAAATTAACCCTTTTCAGTTGTGAAGATGTAAAGTTGTTTCCAGAATGACGTCTGTCTTGAGCAGATTGGGCGGACTGAACAATCACACACATGTTGCATAGCAGTGCCGGCTAGATTTATAACGGTTCATTTCCTTCTTCTTCTTCTGCTTTTTCGATCATTATTATACTTCCTCTCCGCTATAACAGAAAATTGCTGTCATCTGCTACTGATTGAGATGACTTCTGCTATTGTAGTCTGTGTGTGAAGGGTGAAGAAAGAAATAGTAATGAAGGAAAGAAGATAGAAAAAAAAAGTAACAAAAACAAAAAATATGTATACACTTTGATTTCAACACCCCCATTAATTTCAGAGTCACGGTTTAATTCTAATTTCCTTAGTTTGAAGTTTCAATTATAAGTCATTACAGCTCTTACAGGACTGAGTTCATTATTTGTATTTTATATTCTCTAGAAGTGTTTCAATGAACTAGTAATTATATGGTGTGTTTATTAAGAAAATTTCCAATTATTGGTCAATTACGCGCGTACACCAGAAAATAATGTCTATAAAAGCAACCAAGTAACAATATTCAAGCGTTTATGTCAAATATATGTTGTTTTTTAAAGCAATGGAAATTATGCTCACCATTGAAGATTAACCATCGGTAAATCTAAAATTATTAAGAAAACGGCCAACAAAAAAAAAGAATTAAAACTGGAAGGTGAAACAATTATATCGTAAACATCAGCGTTCCATTCTAATTGTTGTCAGGGGGGGCAACAAGTTTCCTAGCAAATAATAGGTGTTTGTCTTAAGCTTGATTTTTTTATTTTTATCCATCAACAGTGCAAGAAATCACCTACTATATCTGTTGAAATATCAAACATTGTAGGCTTTCTGGTCCAAACATTGGATTTTCTGGTCCAAAACTGGTTCGAGGAGCCAACCAAAAACTGGAAATTGCCAGTAATTTAAACTCAATGCAATTATTCTCCGTTTTATAGCAATCCCCCTCAGTACTACAATCAAGCTAGCTTGGTTTGGCAACCTACATAAAACAAAATGTGGAATCTGATAAGGCAATAAGAAGGTCCTATAGAACTGTGACGCCAACTGCCCCTGGAAAAAGTTTCGAATAACCCATTAAAAAAGTGATCTAATGAAAGTTACCTTAAATTTCCCCTTGAAAGAAAATGGGATAGACAAATCTACAGAGATCTGAAATGTGTACTACCAAACACCACTTCTACCGAGCCTCAAAAATATTGGTTCGTTACAGTTCAGAGAGGAAAACTTAACACTCAGCTTGAAAAAGTTTCAAATAAAGATGTTGATTCAATTATCTATAAAGGGCCAATTATTATTCCAAGTTTAAAATAAAATCTTTACTAGGCCGTTTTCGACGAAAATCTCAGAAAATCATGTTATGTTGCAATAATTCCAGTTAACCGACTTCCCTCAAGTTTGGAATCTTAGCCATGCATTGAGTGAAACAGTGCAATATACAGGGTGTCCCATTTAAACGGGCCACTTTTGAAATAATTCCTAAACGAAGCAAGATATTTAAAAAGTGAACATAACGTTTGTTGAGGTATATTCGCACTAGTTCATGATAGTGTTAATGTTTTGTTGATTTTACACCTTAATCGGTGGTTGAATGTGATGATTTCCTTTTGATCCCCACTTTTTACTACTGCATTGAAAACTATTCAAAAAATGAAGAAAAATGCAGTTAATTTCACTTCAATATTTTAAACCGTTGCCGAAATATTCAACCATACAGATTCAATTTTCGTCGTTATTTTCCTATTTTTCGAATAAATAAGAGAGTTCAGATGTCAGATGCTGTTAAAACTTAAAAGCTATTTTAAAACCATAAGGGACTTAAAAATCAGGTAAAACATCATTAAAACATAACAATTTTCTAATTTATTTACAAAAATCGATAAAAAAATATTTCCTATTTATTCAAAATGACCTCCTCGGCTTAAACGGCTCAAGCGCAAGCGCTGCTCAACATATGAAGTTGCTAATCGTATCAGGTCTGCCGGAATTGCGAAGCAGGTTTGGATTAAGTTGTTGAATATCGCCAAAGAAAAAATCAAGAGGTCTTAAATCTGGCGATCTGGAAAGCCAGCTTGCCGGTCCTAGTCTCCCGATCCAGGTTGTACTGAACATGTGACTGTTAAAGGTTGGTGCGGAATGGTTGGAGACAAAACTATTGGCCCATACATTTTCGCCAGCTACCTGAAATGGGCAAGAATACGCTAATTTTATTCGCCAAGTATTTCAGCAGTTGCTCGAGGATGGGCCATTGAATGTCAGAACAAGAATATAGTTCCAACAAGATAGAGTCCCGTGCAGTATGCCTTAGTGGCAAGGAGAGAAGTGAATGAGATGTTCAGTAACACCTAGGTCGGGAGACTAGGACCGGCAAGCTGGCCTTCCAGATCGCCAGATTTTAGCCCTCTTGATTGAAACTCTTTGAAGGAAAGCCTATCATTGTAGAACTACTCCCCCAACCCCCTTCCGAAATATAAATTTTCCAGAAAAATGTTTGATAAAATGGATGGGAATAGGTCGGCTCTAGGAAGCGCGGATCCCCTTGAAAATTAATAGATATTAAAAATATTATTTTAATGACTATATTATAATAATTTTCTTTATTATATTAATATCTTCTTTAATAATATAATTATCATTTAATAATTATTAATGTGCAATACATATATTAAATAAAACGTTAGTTGATATTATAGGTGACTTCACAACTAAATAGGCGATAGAAATTCTTATCACTAATTTCAATCATATTGGAAGCAGTGGAGTCATAATGTTGTGTGGAAATAGAAAGCATTGTTTGAATTAATGAAGTTTTAAATTAGTTAATTACTGAACATTTTTTTTTTAACAAATTGATTTTTAGAGGGGTATTGGAGGTGTACCAGTTAGTTTAAATTTAAATTTGAACAAGCTTTGTTAGTTTTAACATTGAGCGCTCCACATAAGGCCGCTCAGGTATACACAAATAAAATCCTAATTAAACATTGTAACGTTGCAATTTTTTAAAAAATTCTTTTGTATTAGAGTAAGAGAAAGTCGTGTGAGTGTTTCACACCAGATTTTTTTTTATTTTTGCGATATTTTGTTCGCACATTCATACAGACCATTCGCTAAAAACTATTTTTTTCACATTTGCGGCATCTCAAACCATGTATTTTCTGTGAAAATTTAATATTAAGAAATTGTCACGATCGTATTGTTACTATTTACGGCCATAAGTGAAAGTAACAAACAGCTGTTATGTAATATTGTATTGACTACTAAATAAAACTGTCTCTTTACTAAGTGAGAGAGAATTAAGTTTATTTATACATATTATATTATAATTAGAAGTACAATAGTGAATGATGACGACATGGGTATGTTGTCTCTCCCCATCTCTGTGTGTATGTTGTAGTACAGGGATGTGTAAGATCTCTCAATAATGGGGCGGGGGGGGGACTCCCTAAACAGAGATGTAACGCTAATGAACGGTGATATATCGGCGACATACAGCCTCCACCGAAGGTCGGGGAAAGGTGATACTAACTTTTTTTTACCATTCTCCTTCAGGTTACTGTGGGAACCCAGGATCAAAACTTACTTTAACCATTCTTTTTTTTTTTTTTTCTAAAAAATGCCGTCATCACAAAAAAAAAAAATATGGAAAGTACTAATTACTGCCCCGTATATGTTATATCCTCGGCCCTGTTTAAAAAAAAAAAAATAAGAAATTTATTATATCAACTGTCAGATATGGTTCTAAATCATAATTTTGTCTATCCGAAAAGTTTACAAACTGGTTAATTATAATTTGATTAGTAAATTTATTAATAAATTTAAACAAAACAAAAAATCCTTAATTTTCTGTTTACAAATAAAGCACCTGCGATCAATACAAAAAATTTATGTTATAACTAGAGAGGAAAGTAAAATTTCAATAAACAGAATACTAACTCCCTGAGCTAAAATAAAATACTAATCATAAAACTGATGCAGAACCAAAAGTAATGGTGAAATAGTGTAGCAGAACTAGAAAATAATTTACGAAAAACTGGTGCATAGAAAAGTGCAACTTAAAATATTCAATAGTTTTTCTCAAGGTGGTATCCGTGAAATTACAAAATAAAAGTTCTTAAATCTTTTTTTTACATCTCATATTATAAATGCTTATTAAATTGCAAAGGGGTATGAAACCATAATCAAATTAATGCCCTTTAAATTTTAAATTAAATTGTTTAAACTGCTATTCATATGCTTGACCTTCGAAAAAATTATTGTAAAACGAATCGTTGCTAAATAAGTGCAAATTGTGAAAGCCAATTAAAAACAAACCATTTGGTTTATTATGTCCTATGCACTTAATTAAATGAACACCACTTTTGTATTAATTGATTTTTAGTTAAAACTTAAGTAAAGAGTATATTTTTCATCTTCAGGTGAGCTTAGAATTTATTGATAGAATCTAAGGCCACTCTAGATTCAAAATATTTAATGCTTTTAGGGCTAGATATTATTAAATTACTGTCCATTTACTTAAATTACATAAAAAGTAATTTAAATCTTTATCCATTCGTTTACTTGTAATTTATATTTAACCACAAGAAAACTATCTTAGGAACACATTGCACATTGGAATACATGAAAGTACAAAGACATCTTTTTATTCCCCAGTGAAATGTTATGATGTGTTGTATGTTTGTAGTAGTTTGTAGTTTGTGGCGTGAGCGGTTTTGTAAAGGGCTTGTGTGTATGTTTGAGATAAAGGTAGAAGTATTAAGAAATAATCAAGAGATCACACTGTTCACAATAAATATATTCTTTTAAAATAATAACTACAAGTTATTTGCAAAGAATGTATAAACTTATTAATATATTGTGAAAACTAGTTAGATTGATTTTACTTAAGGTTAATGCTTAAACTGGAACTGATGTTTACTGGTAGAATGTCTGCTTCAGACTGTTCTTGTTTGAAAGCAGAATGCAGACTGTTTTGAAAGAATGCCTACTCTTGTTACTACAAATCTTCCCCTTTGAGAAGGGGTGCAAAGACAAAGCTACCAAAGTTCTGTGTACTCTTAAAGACAAAGCTAGCCAGGTCCTTTGAACTCTTCTGTAACGGTAATCTTCTACCTGTGTGTACCCTTTTTGCCAGCGAGTGTCTAGTTCTTCATAATTTTTATATATTTGAAATCAAATATATTTCTATATTTCTGGCATCCATCACACCAGGCATGAGGGCTCTACTACATACTGAATGTTGGATATGTGATTGGGTAACATCTGTGATTTCATCTGTCATAGCAAGCTTATTTGTGCTGGTTCTGACCGGTTTCGAATTCTTATTTATCGACAGAATAAGGCTATCAAGTTTGTGTAGAGAATTGACTTCAACTTTATGTTTCTGTCACGCACCACCGATAATCAACCAGTGTAATGGATTTCCAGAATCTACTATATTATTAAACTCATTAATAGTTCCTTGAGCTAGTGTGGCTAGATATTCTGAATAAGAATTGATTCAGTAAGCGCGATGAAAACTCTGTTTGGCTAATGGAGAGCTTAATGTGAAATTTAATAGTTAAATTAAGTTTTCTTGCAAAGTAGCATTTCTACAGTTATATAGTAACCATTATCAGGGAGGCTACCCAAATTTATACATGGACCGATTTCAGACACACAGACACATAAGCCGTCTGTCGATTAATAGTTTACTTCACCCTTTTAAATAATTACACTGATTACTTCATCATGCATAACGGGATTTTTTTTTTTGAGGGTTTTAACAATGGAACTGACACCCGTCCAAAAAATGAAAGAGTCAGGGCGATGAACACAACTTACAGACTAACGTTTCCTCTAGGTTATTTTTTTTTTTTGTTTATTAGGATTTGTTTTGTTCGTTGTCATCAGTATGTAAGTCAGTCGGTATTCTTGCTGTTATAACAGGTGTTACACAGACATAAGGAAAATATTAATAACGGTACCAATCAACAACTAATCTATTCAGGTGAGGCTGTGTGAATTGTAATACTATTGTTATTATATGTACTTTGTGTGTGTATGTGTTTGTCTTTCTAGGGCCTACACACCTGTTCTATCATGATACTTACCTGTTACCTACATCTTCTACATTCGTACACTTTCTTACTTTTGTATGGTCCATGCCCTTTTTTTTTTTGCAGGTTAACATCTTACAAGAACAACACACACATGTCTGAATGATAGATTCACGCCTTCACACTGTATCATCATTCTAGGGCCCACCTGTGGTGCCTGAATAAACAATCTTACTATACATATTTTATATTTATGTAAAAAAGATTCCTTCTGTTTTCATCAGCAATGTAAATGAGGCAGCCGGGGCCATTCATGCACTGAAATCATACCAGACTATTCCAATATTTCTTCCTTACCAATCAGGCTCTATAGCTTCTTTTCATTCATATATAGAGTCTGTCGGAAAATAACTGCGTTTACTGCACATTAGTTATGTATTATTAATTTTAAAAATCTGGTGTGAAACACTCACACATCTTTATGTTACTACCTACCGTTAATACAACTATAATAGTGATCTTTTTGGTTTTCGTCAAACTTTTCCGGTAAAATGTCTGAAAACAAAATGGTGAAAGGTTTTATTAATAATATTGTAACGCAGCCGGTGGTGCCATATAGGAGAGAGAGTAGGAAGCTCAAGTTCTCTTAGTGGCCGCTAGGAAGTGCTGGCGAATAGTTCTTTCTGGAAGGATTGAGAATATTCTAGAAAGTTCTCTACCGGTATAAATAGAGGTACCACAGAGAGTTCACAGAGTTTCCAGTTACAAACGAAGTCACTAGTTTGTGAAAAGTGTATAAAAAGTGAACAAAGTGAACTTTTGTGGTTTAAACTGTGAAGTAATTATTATTAAGTGTTGTATTTTGTAATTTATTGTATATAACAATAAATTGGTGTTTTCTTTATTGAAGTTTAGAGTATTTTATCTATACGTACCCACTTAAAACTAGTTGCAGTAGCTAGTTTAGAGGAGAAAAACGTTACAATATTAATAGATTTCCAAAAAAAAGTAATAATGTCATTAGTGAAAATGTCCATGATAACTTAATTTAAACTAACTGACAGCCCCCCCCCTAATACCCCTCTAAAATCTTTTTTTTTTTCAGAAAACTGTTTCGGTGATGATAGTTTTTATCAATGCAGCAAGTATTCCAAATCATGGGAATCATAACTCCATGGCTAATTTGATTAGATAAAAATTAAAAAGGTTGAGAATGGATTTGGGCTGGATAATAAATCTGGAATGGGTCAAGGCCCATGCTGGCGATGAAGGTAATGAAGTAGCAGATAGTTTAGCTAAAGAAGCGGCTTTAGACCCTGACCTGGCCATCTGTTATACAAAGGTACCTCTTAGTTATGTGAAGAGAGAGGCTGCAAAGAAAAGTCAAGAAATGTGGGAAATTGAGTGGCAAAATACTTGCAAAGGCGAAGTAACTAAAAGTTTCTTCCCAACAGTTGCAATGAGGAAGAAGATCGATTTGCAGCACTCTTACAAACTAACTATGGCACTTACCGGTCACGGGAAAAATAAATCATATTTATTTAGATTTAAAATAAAAAACAGCCCTGGATGTGTTTGTAATACGAGTAACTTGGTTGCTCAAACGTGACACCATAATATAATTTTCGACTGCCCATTTTTTTGAGGCAAGTAGAGCGGAATTGATAAAGGAGGTGATTCAGGAAGGATAAGGATGCTCAGCAGCTCCGAGTTTGTTAATTTCAAAATTCAATAAACAGTTCATGGTGTTTATCAACAAAATTGACCTAAATTTATTATAAATTGTTTGCTGGTTCTTTGCATTATTATATATTCTTGTTAGTCTTTCTTATTCTTAATTTAATTGTTTCATATCTAGTTTATGTAATCAACTTCAAATTGCTATTGTCTTATACTAAATAATAATAATAATAATGGACATGATTAGAATGAATGGAATGGTTAAATTAATATTTTGAATTATACAATTAAATGCTTGTAATCATGATGGGGACAGGCAGAGTAATAAACACCTCAGTTGCGGGGCTACTGGAGCTGGGAAAAAAAATAAACATTCCAAGTTTAAAGAAAATCGTTGTATCCGTTTTCGAGAAATTCAAAAAAAAAAAAAAAAAAAAAAAAAAAAACGAGCAGCTTATTCTCTAAAGTTGCCCTTCTGATTAAGCTTTTTTTTTTTTTTAATTTTGAATTCTAGTAATGCTTTTAAATTACCTCAATATTATATAGATGTTGGAAGCATATTTTGTGTTGAAGTGGTACTTTAGAGGTCAACTTAACTCGACAGAAACCCCAAATAATCAATTGTTCCGGAAAAATGTTTTAAAAAAGTTGTAGGTATTTGTGTCTGCAGATAGTAAACGAAGTTTAGAGAAAAGCGTACGAAATGTTTTCCAATTACTTTTATTTGAAACATTTTCTCGAAAAAAATTGAATTTTTGGGGGTTCTGGGGGAACAGTAGCGTTATGCTTTTCTCTAAAGTAACCACATCAGTATGATATATGGTTATTAATACCTACATAGTAGTGTATCGCAGCCAGTGGCCCCATCTAGGAGAGGAAGTAGGAACCTCAAGTTCTCTTAGTGGCCGCTAGGAAGCGCTGGCGATGCGCTCTAGTCCTCTTTGGAAGGATTGAGAAAATTCTAGAAGATTCTCCACCGGAATAAATAGTGAGGCCGCAGAGAGTTGAGAGAGTTTTCTAGTTACAAACGAAGTGTACGTTTGTGGAAAGTATATAAAAAGTGAACAAAGTGAGCTAATGCCAACTATTTCAGTTTCATCCGTCTAATTTAAATATAGTTTTAACTTTTTTCTCAATTCTAAGCAACTTTTTGTGAACGAATACAAATTTTTTATTTCAGGTATTGAATTACAATTTAAAATAATATCTAGTGCATCTAGTTCACAATTTGGTAGTTTTACAAAAAATTTAAGTCTGTGGGCTATAAATGTCTTACATTCTATTAGGAGATGGACAATCGAATCTGATAAATCACACTTACACAGCAAACAGTTTCTTTCTGGGTTAAAATCATATTTTTTACCTTTAATTATAACTCTGGGATACTTTTTGTTTGCTAAACGTAACTGAGCAACTACTTTCAGAAATTCCAATGGAACGTTTTGTAAAAGATATTGCTGTGGACAGTTAAATTGACTAATACATCTAATGTACATATTGTATTTAGTTTTATACAGAGCTTCAATGTCAGTACTAATAAGGTGGTTTTTGTAAGCTGTTAATAGAGTGCATTTATTCTTAGTTATTTCATTGTGGTCCTGAGACTCCCAGAGGTTAATAGCTCCTACTTTATTTAGGTAGCCCCGCAAGAGAGCGCACCAATAGTGGCCGCTAGGAAGTGCTGGCGAATAGTTCTTTCTGGAAGGATTGAGAATATTCTAGAAAGTTCTCTACCGGTATAAATGGAGGTACCACAGAGAGTTCACAGAGTTTCCAGTTACAAACGAAGTCACTAGTTTGTGAAAAGTGTATAAAAAGTGAACAAAGTGAACTTTTTGTGTATAACAATAAATTGGTGTTTGTCTTATTGAAGTTTAGAGTATTTTATCTATACGAACACACTTAAAACTAGTTGCAGTAGCTAGTTTAGAGGGAAAAACGTTACAGTATTAATGCACATAATGCAATTTAAAAAAATAAGTTTTTGAGTTTTTTGGAATTTACTTGAAAACCATTTCAACAATTTTTCTTAAAATTGGAATGCTTGTTGCATAGATAGAAACGTATCACTTTTATTTGAAATATTTTCCTGAAAAAAATTGATTTTAGAGGGGTATGGGGGGGTCTGTCAGCTAGTTTAAATTTAATTTTTCACAAGCTTTATTGGTTGTGATAAAGAGCGCCCCACTTAAGACCGCTAAGGTATAAAAAAATCCTTACAACCATGTGTATGGCTAGTTCAGCTTAACATTGTAACGTTGCAATTTCAAAGAAAATTCCTTAATTAAATTGTATTAATTAGAGTAAGAGAAAGGCGTGTGAGTGTTTCACACCAGATTTTTTAATATTCACACCAGCACCCCCCACTTAAAAATATTCACCGGCCGCCACTGCTATAATGTAACGTTTCAGCATCAATATCACATTTGATACTGAACATTTAATAAAAATCCAACTTTGAGAATGGTGACAATTACCGTAAAATATATTATCATATTCGTTGTTCGTTATTGAAGTTAGAGTGTTTTTTTTTTGTTTAATTTAAGGCGTGTCGATATCTAGGTCATTGGCGCCCGGAGTCTTCTCAGTGCACTGCCGGCCTCCGGACAGTGTACTCTCGTTACATACAGTGAGCTCCTAGGAAGGGAAAATCTAAGGGTAGCGCAGCTGGAATTGAACCCGAGTCCTCCGGGTGGGATCTAGTACGCTAACCACTTGGCTATTTCCTTCCCTTAAGTTGGAGTGTATGGATTAGATGCATTTCTTTCTCAAAATAATTCACCTATATGTTTACAAGATAAACCAGATCTGGATATCCCGTTAATCACAAAAAACTATAAGTAGTTGAAACAGAGAGAAAGAGGGATAAACAAAGCAAAAGAGAAAGAGAAGCAAGATTTTTCTCTCAATTCACTAGTAGATTTGGATTGAAATTATTATTTATGTATAAACTCATTGAGTTTTGATATTAAAGAAATGATGCAGCTACCAATTTAAAAACAGTAATCTAGGGACGACCGTCCGAACGGTGTGGAGGGCGGAATATTAGAGCTTTATAGTGGTTGCTACTGAACTCAATATGAATGGAGAGAGGCATTAAGCCTTGAAGTTTAGTATCTGTGTGTTTATGTGCGCGTGTGTAAGTGAAACACTAACCGAATGGGAGGGGGGGAGAGTGCTTATTATCAAAAAACAATAATGAACAGTTAAAAGAAATAAAAGCTCGGGTGGAAGTTGAAAGCTTTGTAAAGCGATAGGAGAAGTAAAGTGTGGTGGCTATGAAGTAAAGGAGAGAGCAAGAGAGAGAAAGGCTACGATGAAGAGAGAGAGAGGAGTAGAAGAAGAAGCAATTATATTCTCAATTTGAGATAGGTAATACCTGGGCTGGGCCAGGCGAGTAGATGGTGAGATTTAGTTAAGTCAAACAGCCTCCCGACTCCTGGTTTACTTCTAGTTCCGAACTGATTCCATTCAACATTAACCGGAATTGGCTACCGTGTCCCCTCCCTACTGCTTCTTCTTCTTCTTCCATCTTCCTCCAAAACATTCTTTCATCTTTTTCCAGTATATTACAACCTCCTTCCCCTGTCCGCTTGTCATATTTCTTAATATTTTATTTCAGGCCAGTAATTATTCCCCCTATATCTACCGTAACATGTCCAAGTAAATCTTACACGCACACAAAAGAATTCTCATGATCAATTTGTATTAACCTTGAATTCCATTATTATTTATTTTTATTCTATAATGAAATTTTGTAATGAGCAAAAGTATTTTTGTATTTTTTCAAATTTGAAAACATATAAAATCCTTTCTTTTTTTTGGCCAAAAATTATAAAAAAAATAAGCGTCCGTGAATTGTTTCAGCAAATAAAAAATTCTAGTGTGAAAGACTTACCCAATTTTAGTATTTATTTTGGTAATCAAGACAAACATACTCTTTATTGCACCAGCAATTGTTGGCTTTTTATTAGTTATGTCGATTAATTCAGTTTCATGTCGATATCATAGTGAGTGGCTCCTATTACGGTTTGGATGTGTGGTGTGAAAATTTATAGTTGTAATTTTAATGAAATCTTCTATGGCTTGAATTTGAAGTTCTTTGTTTATCCGAGTATTCCATATAAACTGTGTTAATTGCGCTGCGTAAAATTTTATTTTGTAGTCGTATACTTTGTTAATGTTCATCTTGTTAATTGGTAACCAGACGGGGCAGCATAATGTCTAAGTTTTTTGTACAGTGAAGTGGTACATTCATGTTTTAATGGTGTCTTTCTGTTTATTAGAGGGTATAATTATTATTTTAGTCGTGCAAAGGCTGTTGTCAATTTCTTATAAGTTTAGTGTACAAGAAAAGTTCCAGGTACTTTACAGTTGATCAGTAGGAGTCCAAGGGATTTGGCTGCTATCCATTGTTATATTTGGTAATGTGTGTAGTCTACTAAAAAGATTAGTCTGTGACTTCGTGGTGCTGATGTTTGTGGTACCATGTTGTTACTCTGTCTGTATTTGTATGCAGTTTTGTTGTTGTCTGTTTGGGGGTCGTCAGCGTACCTGGTTCGTCATGTTGATAGAGCCATGTCATGACAGTAAGTTCAAGAGGATCGGGCTTTTAGGATGGCTGCTTGAGGGACGCCTGCTCGGAATCTTCGGCTGCTGAAACTTGATCCAATTCTCATTTGAATGATCCTGTTCTGTAGAAATGATGGTGAAATGTCATATAAGTATTTTAAAAATGCCAGAGATTTTTAATTTATATAGCAGGCATTCATGCAAGACGGTATCAAAAGCTGACTGTGGTATATATTTTCTTTTCGTAACCTGAAGTGATCAATTCTATTATTCGCTGGTGGTCGCCTGAATGATTTTTATCTGAAGCCGAATGTATAAGTTGCGGTGAGTGATATAGAATTGGGAAATTCAAGGATTTGTATGTGTGTAGGGTTCTTTCAAATAATTTTGAGAGAGTTGTTAAAAGGCTAATTGGTCTGAAGCTTCCGGGATTTATAAAAGACAATTATTATAAAATTTTTTTCATTTTGCTGAAAAGTGTCCATTTCGTAAACAAACTTTGAAATTAAAAAAATATATGCGATTTTTCTTTTTCGTTAAATATTTCAATAGTTGTTTAGGTATGTGGTCTTCTCTTCTGGTGGAGTAACATAATTAATGATAATTTGACACTTTGTAGAGCGATATTGATGAGTTCTATCTTGATTTTCAGTTTCATTGATGGTGTATTGGGTGCAGAAAGTGTTGTCAAGTTGTGAAGGAGTTCCTAACGGTGTGATATAGTGGGATAACCTCTAGATACGTCTAGTTTCTTTCAAATGATTTGGATCTCCTGTTCTTATTTCCTTAAGGTATTATCTATATCTGTTAATCCTATAGTTGTCTTTTGCGTATTTTACTTGCCTATATAGCTGATCCAGTTGATGTTTCAGTAATCAGTTGCAGAAGTAGGTTGGAGTTTGACTTTGTCAAGGTTGGAGTGTTATTTGTATGACGCATTGTGCGTTTGTTTTTTTTTGTATTGCAGATTTTATTGAGTCTTCAAGTTTTCCACAGCGAAGTCAATATTTTTTGTATTTCCATAAGCAACTGGTATCTCGATAAGTCTGTCAAATTCTGTTTCATGAGTTTCCCAATCAATTGTACCCTCTACGAGGCGAGGAACGGGCAAGGTTTACTGCAATTTATTGTTGAGTTTTGTTTATAACTGGTAGATGATTTGAGTCCTATTGAGGTAGTACTGTGTGGAGCAGGTTATCACAGAAAAAAAAATGACTAAAGTTTTCGGGAAACATGAGTGTTAAAAAATCTGTCACACGACTTTCACTTACTGCAGTTAATATAATTATATATAAAAATAACCAATTTTCTTTAAATGTTAGGTTTTACGCCTTTCCTAACTTAAATATAGAGAGATGAGTGGGCCACAAGTAACTACTCACGCTTGTGAGTATTTGAAGCAATTAGATTGTAATTCGATAGAATGTGCCAATAACATGGACCTAACCTATATAATATTTGAAATTTAATGTCACAAATCTTCTGAACTAAATAAAAGATTTTTTTTCAGAAAAATGTTTCAAACAGAAAATGATAGGTTTCTAAATGTACAGATAACATTCACAGTTTTAAAGGAAATCGTTAAATAGTAAAGTGGTACTTTACAATTAAGGTTAACGTTACTATTATCTTAGAAAAACCCACTCCCGTAAATAAAATTTCTGCAAAAAGGCTATAAATAAAAGTGATAATAGTAGATAGTGGATAGAATATTAAGAAAACTGTTGGAGCTATTTTCGAAAAAACTGTCCGAAACGTTGGTGTCAGATATTTTGTTCAAACACACACACACATCGCATACATCTAGAGACCATTAGTTGAAACATTTTTATAGTACATTTTTTTTTTTTTAATTTAAGGCGCGTCTATGGTCATTGGCGCGCGGAGCCTTTTCAGTGCACTGCCGGTTTCTGGACAGTGTTCTCTCGTTATAGACAACACTGCCCATCATCGAACAGTGAGCTGTAAAGGCCCCTAGGAAGAGAAAATCTAAGGGCAGCACAGCTGGACTCGAACCCGGGACCTCCTCGATGGAGTCCTTTTCGTACTCAGAGGACTCAGAACATATGTTCCCGGTGGAAATTCAATTTCAAAAATTGGACACGATCGCAATACTACCTCTTACCGGGAATAAGAGGAAGTAATTAGGGTACTGTTTCTGTTGATGATGACCATACTAACAACGGTATAATTCTCTGCAGTTCAACCTGTAACTTCTCAAAATATCATGTTATTTTTGAAGAATTATACGCATTAAAAAAAATGTATAAGGAAGGAAATGATTGTTTAGAAAGTGAGATGGTAATGTAGTAGTAGAATCAGAATGGATAATCACACTAGACCAAGAGAAAGGAGTTAAAGGCTTGCAAACTCTTGAAGTATTGTAGGATGTACAGAGAGATTGTGGAGATGGTGTTAACAATAAGAAAAAAAAAAAAATAACAAAAAATGCGATGTTGCGGTTACCAAGGTGATACGGTGTTTAGCATCATTCTACACTGCCAGCACCGTTCACTTTGAATCACCATCCTCTACTTCCACTTCATCATTGTTGACTAACAGCATCAGCCATTTTGTAAATGGTGGTGTCCGCACATATATAGATATATAATGGTAATAATAACATCTTATAGAGAGAGAGATAGTGTGTATGTTGTGTGTGACAGGGAAGTGGTTGGTTGCCCCTCTTATGTTGAACACTAACAAGCAGTATGTCTAAACTTATAATAGTTTAAACACGCATTTAAACAGGGGCGCTCTATAGTAAGAGTGTTTCTTCTTTTTTTAAGCTGTTGGTGATGTGGTAGTTAAGAGTGAGAGACGATGGCTGCCATTACGTTGATGGAACTACTTGTCCAACTATAAGCTTGTCCTAACTAATTTTCAAGTTCCTCAACTTGCTCCAACTTCATAATCATCTTTTAAAAATCCAAAAAAAAAATAATAATCAAACATAAAATAATCATAACACTCTTATTAGCTCCCTAAACAATAAATACAACCTAAGTTAACTATAGCAATCAGTTTCCAGTCCGAAATGGTAATAACACAATTCTTACTGCTTTTTGTTTGGACATACACTGTAATTGTTCATGACCCACAACTTCCTGGGAATACATCTTGACAAGATCAATAAAGTAATTATATAAAATTTCAAACATTCTAACTTATTTAAGTTATAACTCACTTAATGTATTATTTTCTTCTCTTACTGCTGTAAGAGGAAGTATTGGCGTAATCATGTCAAATTTTCAAAAAGTGAGTTTCCGCCGGAAATACGCGTTTTGAGGCCCCCTGAGTCAGCAGAAAATGATTTTTAGAAATTGTTCTAAGGTTCTGTGTGTGAGGTCAGTATGATTCAAAAACGAAAAATTGCAAAAGTTCAAACTCCGCTGAAATGTTCAAGTTTCAGCAGAGGATCTGATAGTCAAATGATCAACCAGATGTACCACTTTACTGAATGGATTTTTCAGTTTTTTTTGACATCAACCGGAAGTACCCACTTTATTGAATGAATTTTTCCAATTTTTGAGATTTCTCGAAAACGGCTTCGACTTTTTTAAAAAAACTAGTTATATCATCTACACATACAAAGATTGAAAAAGATATGTGCTGACTTCGGATTCTATCATTCATATAATATTAATCAGAATTAAATATGTTGCAAAAATTCCGAGTTGGAAAAAAATCGGCTGACCAGAAGTGCGACTTTACTGAACAGTTTTTCCAGTTTTCCACGGCTATTTTCATGAAAAACACTTTGAGTGAGTTTCCGGGTTGAGACCGTGTCAGTGGTTTGCTAGAAACCGACGTTTCATGCATATTACATGAGCTTCTTCAGGGTGCAAAACTTTGTTTCATTAACTTTCAAGGTAAGGACCCTGAAGAAGCTCATTGCAATGTGGGCGAAACATTGGTTTTTAGTAAACTTCTGTGTTTTAAACCCGGAAACTCAAGTGTTTTTTATACAGACTATACTATCAGCTTCCCTCGAAAAAGTCGTTTTATATAGATTAGATTCTCCCATTTATGTAAATTCACGGCAACTAAACATCCCGTAATGAGGGAATCAGCCAATTATAACTACGTACATTGCACTAAGAGAAAGTCGTATGAGTGTTTCACACCAGATTTTTTTTCTTAATTTGTTTCTAAAAAAATTAATTGACTAACATCGCACAATGTAACTTGAGCGATGATAAAACCCTTAAATTTATGAACGATAGTGACTTTCTGAATGTGACTACCTTTCTTCACCAAGACGTGTATTTCAATAAATTAAGTTCTAATCAACGTTTCTAGCGTTCGCCCATCATCAGGATGTATTGATAGAAATTGATAATATATATTGGCACAGAGCAAGGCAAACCGGATTATGGGCCATAAAATGAACCAGACTATCACTGAAAAAAACTCTTTCAAAACAAGAGCTCTGCGAGCCCAACCACAACAATAATATTATCAATGCTACATCTGTTGATTGCCGCGATAAAAACAATATACTCTTTCTAGTTTTCCGAAAATTAGGAACAAAGATGAAAATAAACCTTTCAATATTTTCAGGCACGAAAAGTAACTTCTCATTTTTTTATCAGAGATCAGAGCATAATGTGCTGAGAAATAAACTTTTAGCATTTTCCATCCCGAAGGAAACTTCTCATGTTTTGAATACGCTCATCTTAGCGTAATTTGCTAAGATCTACCAAGGCCGAGCTCCATCTGTGTGTCGATTTCTTATTTCACATTTCACTGTGTTACGAGGGTCATCCATCTTATCCCTCTAGAAGTTACTTGTACCAGCAGCGTATGCGCCATAATAACACCGCCTGCATCACCACTCTCTTCGTTATACCTTGCGTTTAGATAGCCAAGTCCATCTTAACCGGTATATTCAAACATTAGAAAGCTAGAGGACTGTAAACTGCAATGTAAAGTCACATTACTGCATTGTAATTATTGATGCAATTATAAATTAAAAGAGTTTCTTGAGGTTGTAAATTTGAGGAAAAAATTCTTTTAATACGAAAAAATTGCAGGAAAATCAAACCATAGCGTCTGACACTGAGGTTTTGGAAGTGCGTTTCAGGAAGTGCGATTTACTGAATAATTTTTTTGCGATTATCTCGAAAAGGCTCTAACGATTTGCTTTAAACGTTGATTACTGTATACACTCACCTGCTCACTTAATACTCCAAATATTTGTTATTAATTTTGCCACGAGGAGCGTGGCAATTTGAACCCATTTTTTCTAGAAAATTGAAATTTGAAGGGTGCTGAAAGGGAAGCAACGTCAAGCTTTTTTTTTAAATTCTACTTGAATAAAGTGTGGTTGTAACAACTGTAACTAAGCAGAGCCGAAGTGTGGGTTTTGTTTGTTAATTTAAAATTAAAAAGACTGATTAACAGTTATCATGCGAGAGTGCTGCTGACTAGTGACATTTTCACCTAATTGTTGAATCACCATGTATTTTTCAACTCATTATAATCGATATTGTTGAGGATGATAATGGGTAAAAGAATGATGAGAAGATTAATTAGGGATAGGACCTCCATTTTGGCAGTAGGAACTACCTAGGGCACTGCACAGCTGCCTTAGTCACCAGCTGAAAAAAAGAATCAAGACTCAAACAATGGTCCAAAATTGTTTTGGAATGTAAAAGGTCCATAATGCTGTGTTTTTTTGGAACGATAGCACGCTGACAGTAGTTACTATGGAGTGAGATGCTTGAAAATAAAGTAAACCTTGCTATCCAGAAAATGGCGACTCTGGTTTGCAGAAATAACCGCTCGCTTATAAACTGTGCATCCATTGCTTGCCCTTAAACTACTATCCAGTAAATGGTAGAAACTATTGGAAAAATAAGCTGGGGAAGTTCTGCCAGATCTGTCTTCTGTTTCAGCCCGCATCTAGCACCATCAGTTTCTTTCTTGAAAATTCTTTTAGTTTAGCCTCCCCTTAAGGCTTCATTATGTAGTGGCAAGATTTCACCAGCTACGAAGAACTATGAAAACATTTTTACTGGTTCACACTTCAAGACAAAGACATTTTTTTTAACGGCTGGCATAAAAAAAAATTCTAGAAAAGAGAAGTGTACAAATGTTTTAGAGTATTGTGCCAAAAATCAGTAAATTGCAAGTTTCATTTAATATATCTCCTGTAAGATTTGTCTCTTTAATTTGTTGAAAGAACCTTGTTATAACTGAAGTAATAGAAACTCTTCGTGTGAGTGTTTCATACCCCATTTTTCTGTTTTAAAAACAGCCAACTAATATATTGCTCACTGATCACGAATAAATGCGGGTAGATTATTTATTTATTTTTCAGAAATTCTAGTTACTCTTAATAAATAATAAGAATAATAAAAGAAAGATAGAGCCATAGTGAAATTATTGATGGTGGTAGGTGCACGCTATCTGTACGTTATATTGAAAGTTCAAACTTCATTATTAATTTTCATAATTTTTTTTTTTTTTTACGTATGTGTTTGTACGAGCTGAATATATGGTAGGGAAAATTAACAGAGCTGTATTATACGGTACAGTGTGTACTTAACGACAGGTTTTTTTATTTTTTATTATTGAACTAATTTGATTGTTGTTGAAAGTACGGTTTGAGAAAAGAGAGATTATGATGAGAAGGTTCTATATGTACAGGTTGTTTAACGAAGTGGACTTTTAGTTTATTTTTTTATATATATAGATGGATATATAGAGTGAGCGCGCGCTCAGAGCGAGGGAATGTAAAAGTTTGGTTATAAGGTATGGTTACATGGTGTTCAGGTTATGGTGTGCTCTCATTAATGACAGGTCCTCCTACTTCGTTTTTTATTTTTTTTTGAAGTAGTTGTAGTAGTTTTGAGCGACACGCACCTCACTGGTTGAACTCTTTTTAAAGTTAGTGTATACAGTTGATGTGAGCGCCCCTACTGTGCCTTCTTGCCACTATTATAATGCTCGCGCTACCGTACACACACTCAGTTCACCACAAACACTTTTAAACCTTACACTATCTCCTTTCCTGTCTGTATTAACTTCCCTCTGCTCTAATCTAGTTCACGTCTCTTCTTCCTTCTTGCCTCCCCTCTTCTCCTCCTTCTTTACTTATATATAGCCTACAGGGGCCCACTCTATGGAGATTGTTTTTGTTGTTTTTTTTCCTGTCTTCTTCTCATCCAATCTTACTGTCTCCTTTCTTCTATATACTCATTTCTGTAGCTCCATCCTTGTTGCAGGGCAGTGGTGGCTATTTACCCTGTGGGCAACCAATACACACACACAAAATAGATCATACAAACCTGAACGAAGATAGATAGAATAGGCAGGGCATTATGGTAATTAAAACTGGATTATACTGGAGTATTTTGTGTTTAGGTGTGTGTGTTTGTGTGCAGGTCTCTTTCTTGGCTAATAGGTGGTTCTGGTGTATATATATATATGTGAGCGATGCGTATGTATGTGTTGAATTAAAAAAAAATGAAACAGGTCCAGAGTTGTGCCGCAGTTGGTGAAGTGGACTGAACATCCCATTCTCCAGCCCCATTGGAATTATCGGGTAGTAGTTCCTTCCACTTCTTCATCACTGTTCGTCTAACCAAGATATTCTCCTCTCTGAATACTCCCTATTTCTTCTTCATCATCATCATTCTGTGTTATTGCTGCCTGCTACCTATAACTATACACCAACTTCCGAACCTCTCTGCCTTCTCAGTCATACCTCGTCTAACTTCATAGTCAATGACTGAATGTCCGCCTAATTCTTCGTTCTTTTTTTTTTTATCTTCATCCATGAAACTAATTTACTTCTATTTGAATGAATACTACTACAAATCAAAAATATATCTCTATAAACTCCCTTTTTCTATTTAATGATACCACAATGTGCACTCTGCTGGTCAATAATAAAAATACAAAAATTTGGTGTGTAATACTCACATGACTTTTTTTTTCATTTATTTGAAAATTTACAACTGCTGGTACGCTTGCGTAACCAGCAACATGTAAATGAGATGACTTACAATAACGGGAAAGGAGAAATCACCCAGTGGTGACCCTCCACACTATTTCGCTGCGCACTTATAAGAGATCACGAGGCCACTGCCGCCTCAGTCGTCGAGGAGGTTTATCTGGAATGGCTGCTGAGGAAATTTGGTTAATTAACGGATTATGATGGTGGGCGAGCGTAACGTCTTTGCGTCGTCAATATTGCGCGATACCTGACAAAGCCCCAGAACAATACTGTTTCTGTTCAAGAGAGGAAGCGATGACGTCTACAACGCGATGGCATTGGTGAACGGTGGAATGTAGGCTTCAAAATCCGAACTGATGGTTGGGTATTACTTCAGAGTCTTCAAGGATATTCTGAATTCTCTTAAGGATGAGCTTTTCAAGAATCTTACCCAAGGGTAAAGACTTATCGGACGGTAGGAAGTTAGGAATTGGGCAAACAAGTCTGCTTTTTCATTATCAGTTATGGCCCACATTCCATTATCTTTACGGAGTGGTGATGTGTTTTTAAAGGAAAGAATTCGTCGCGTTGCATTCGGTCCATAATGATTTATTTTCAGTTGTGAGAGACGCTGTGTAATCATTGTGCCTGTCCATTTTTAGTTTTGCTAGGGCAGATTTCAGCTGTCTAGTCAGTTTGTTGTATATACTTTTGTCTAATGGATACCGAGTTCGGTGCCAAATTGATCTAGCGTGGTATTTTTTCTTAATGATTCGTGTTAAGTCCCAGCAGAAGTTTGTATTGAGTAAGTTAAGAAATGGACAGCGGCGTCAATCTCTTCTCTAGTCTTTAAAGAAATATTCAAATCTAGTTTTTGCTCAAAATATTCTTGAAACAATCTCCAATTAGTAGGTCCAGGCGTCAGCGTAGTTCTGTAGTTCGTGGTTGTGAGTAGTGTGTCGAGGACGAGGAGGTCTAGAATGTGGTCAGTCAGAGGATGTTTCGCGAATATTTCGCGTTGTAGTCGCCACCAGAAATGAATTTTAGAACCAGAGTTTTTAAAAATGATAGAAATTGTTGACTGGTGAGAGGTTTGTTTGGAGGGCAGTACACAGCAGCAATTTTGAAGGAAAACAGATTTGATTCTAAGAAAACGATGGTTGATTGGAGGGAATTTGAAGGATTACTTGAGACGAGGTATTGGGGAAAGAAGCTTAGAATTAATATTGCTGTACCTCCATGCGCTATGTCATCGGGATGGTCGGTTCTGTATGTGGTATAGTCTCGTATTTTAAAGTATGACTGTTATCGAAATGAGTTTCGGTAATCAGTTCCACGTCGATTCCACGGTCAGATAAAAAAAGATACGTCCAGTTCGTCTCTATGGGATGTCAGTCCGTTGGCGTTCCAAAGAAGAATGGAAAGGAAATAGTGAGTTGAGGAATTTATGATATGTTATGACGAGGAAGTAGTTTCGCTGACGACGGTGGTGAGAAGTATAATAAGAGGATTAATTAAGGATTTAAATTCATTAATGAATGTGCTTAATAAAGAGGTGATATCATTGAAAGAAGGGGGATAGGAATGCTGGATGGCTGAGGCGGAGCGACCTCACGATCTCAGCGTATGACACATGTCGATTTGATCTTTGTTGCTGTTGTTGTTGCTGTTGCTGCTGCTGTCACTGTGAAAGGTTGGGAAAATTGTTGGTATTTAGGTTTGGTGCGTAACTATTTTTGATGGAGGTGATCCTCTACCTCTCGTTCACTGTCTCTTCTTAGTCTCTGTAGCTCTTTATGTGTCACACAACCTCGCCAGTAGCCTGAATGCTCTCCAAGACACAGAACACACTTTGGAGGAGTATCCCTTGGTTTATTGCATGCAGATGTAAAATGATTTCCAGCGCACTTAACGCATCTTGGTGGATGGTTACAATAACTGTTGGAATGCCCGTATTGCTGGTATTGCTTACACTGGATAATTTCCATAGTCTTATGTGGTTCTTCTACTTTGATTTGAGTATAAAGAAGATTGGTTATTTCAAAAAGTTCAGGATTATTCTGTTGGGGCTCGAGGCAACGAAGAATAATGGCAATGGAGCTTGCTAACTGGGTGTAATACTTTGGAGATAGCTCTCACTTTGAAACCTAGCAGCTCAATTTCTTTCTTAATAGCCCGCGTGGGCGTAGTTTGATGTAAATATCGCAATACAACGCGATAGGCTTTATCTTCCTTCTAGTGAAAGGTGTGGAAGTCTGTACCTTTATCTCTCAAACTACTGCCCTGTATCAGCTACGGTTGTAGTATTTATTTTTATGTCTGTTACCCTAGACTTACATGAGAATGACTTTGGACCGATAAGACTTGATAGCACTTTACAGAGTTCCATGTACATTGTTTACAATCGAGAAAAATTGAAAAAGAAAAAAACATTCAGTAAAATCAACACTTCCGGTTTATAGGTTTTAATCGAAACCATTGTATCAGATGGGTGGTAATGCCTAAACGTTTGTGCTCCCTGCGATTTTTTCTTTTTGAGATATTATTTTCACATACACACACAAAAACACATTAAATACAGATCATTCGCTAAAAACTTTTTTCGCACTCTGAGATATATGTATTTCCGGTGATAACTCAATTTGGAAAATTTTGTAAAAGGATGGCAATACTTCCTGTTCTACTAGGAGTAAGAGAAAATAAAATTAGCAACTAGGAGTTGTAACAGCAACCAAAGAGAGTAAAGAGGAGAGAAACGCACCCAAGCACTCTCTCAGACTGGAGTGGGAGAAACTGTATAAATACAGCGACGGACAGTTCAATATACTGTTCGATACAATTCAATATAGTTCGCTACAGTTCAACATAGTTCACTATAGTTCATCATCTCGCCAGTCACTTCGTGTCATTTTCACACCATTCTACCTTAACCATTCTCTATTGTAAAGTCCAGGCAGACTGTGTCTCTTATTATTATACATAGTTAACCAGTGTTAACCCAGTCTTCTTAATTCATCAACCAGACCCAAATTCTCTTCACCTAACACATCCATTATATTGTTAGACCTGTCTGAATTTAGTTTCTCATACACGTCAGGTTATGGTTATCAAGAGAGTTGTAGAGAGTAAAGTGAGACGTGTGAATGTTTCACGCCAGATATTTCTTTTTAAGACAAACTGACCATTAAATAATTATAGAATTTTATATATTAATAATCTTCACTTAAAAGAATGAAAACACATAAACATAAACCATAAAAGCTGGAGGCCACATAGACAATTACATCGTAGTCAGAAATCAGAATTTGTTTTCTCTCTCTCTCTCTCTCTCTTAAATAGGTCTGTTAAGTCGACACAATTATAACAACATTAGCGCACTCTTCTCACTCTGTTGATAAATTCACTAAAATTGGACAGTTAAAAGATAATTACCTGACCATTATGCTGTGTATGATTATTAATAAGTATTATATACAAGTGGACATTGATTTATAACAGCAGTATATAACTTTAGGGACCTTAAACTTCAACGGTAATTATTTGATATATTACCGCCACTATTTTACTAGCTGAGTTAAGTGAATATTAGTAATTTGGAAAACTTATCATAGCTTTATAAATAATATTACATTTCATTTGGGTGATTTACAAAATATAATTACATAAAAGATTATTTTTAAATATTGGCAGTTCAATAATATTAACTGTCCCCCCCACTAATCCGATGGTAGATTATATTTTTTATACTTGTATGAATAATTCGCACAATATACCATTACTGCATTAAATGGGATTTATTAACAAAATTTTCTTTAAACTTAAAGCATTTACAATGTTTGTTAGGCTGACCACAAAAAAAGGTAAAGGTCAAAACCAACAAAGCTTGTGTAGTTTAAACTTAAACCTAAAGACAGACTACCGAAAAATTCTCTATAATCTGTTATTTCCCCCCGAAAAAATGTAACAAACAAAAGTGTTACATTATTGTATATAAACAGTGAGTATTCCAAGTTTTGAAGAAAATCGTTGGAGCCCAATTTGCGAGAAAATTCTAAAAATCGCAGAAATCTATTCTGTAAAGTTGTACTACTTCCGGTTTACCGATTCTCTTTAATTCTTTGGAATTGTATCTAATGTATGGATCGAAGACCCTCGAGAGAACTGGGGCGGAGGTGTTTGGGCAAGGATCAAATACTCAGAATACATGGGTAAGTTTCCCAGTATCTTCCAGGCGGAAATTCACGCAATTGGAAGATGCGTTCAATTTAACATGGGTTCAGTTTAATCTCGACAGGAGATATCGAAACCAGGAGAATGTAATCCTTTCCGATAGTCAGGCAGCCATTAGAGCACTGAGCTCCAATGTTACCAGTTCCAAAAAGGTGTAGGAATGTTTAGGAAAGCTTAATATCCTGGACAGGGAGAACAAGGTTACCCTCATTTGGGTGCCAGAGCATGTTGTCATAGGAGGGAATGAGATGCTGCATCCCCACTTATGGGGTCTGAACCATTTTGTAGGGTCAGCGACCTGTCTCTTTTAGAGGAACTTAAGAAGGAGGAGGGAGTAAGAAGGTCTCAACTCTGGAACTCCCTTCCAGGTCTGAGGCAGGCAAAGATCTGCTTCGGAAATTATAACCCAGGGAGGTCGGAAGCATGCAACAGCCTTAGTAAGAACGAGCTCCACATTGTTACAGGTTAACTCACAGGACATTGTAGACTCAGGGGACAACTGACGAAGCTGGGCTTGGAGAGTGACAGCATGTGCAGATTCTGTGGGGAGATGGAGGAAACTCCAACATATCTCCTAATGGACTGCGATGCGGCAATTCAGAGAAGATTCAGGAACCTGGACAGTTCATAGAAAGAAGAGCGGAACATACCCTCCCTACAGCCTTCCAGGATATTAAGATTCCTTAGGGATCTTAACCTGGTGGGGCTGCTGTAAGCGAGAGGTTCCCCCATAGCACCTGAAGGGTGCTATAGGCTAAGCCATGACAGGGACATAGTACAGTTGAACTATAGGTCGCAGTTCAATAGACCCCTTCACCAAAAAAAAAAATGCTTCTAATGTATATTAGTATTATGTATGTACAGATAAAACCGCAAATTATTCTGAAGTGATACTGCAGAGGTAAGTTTAACAATAATGTTCCCTCTAAACTACCCCCCAAAATCATTTTTTCCTGACAAATGTTTTCAATGAAAGTGATATGTATTTATGTGTGTGGACAGTATATGAAGTTTAAAGAAAATCGCGAAAAACTTAAAAGAAAAAGTGTTTAGTAAAGCCGCATTTTGGGTTGATGGATTTTGTTCGAAACATTTGTGTCAGATGCGGAGTCCACCAAACGGAATACCAACTTTGAACTTTCTGAGATTTTTCAATTTTGAGATGTTTTGTTACATATTCGTTAAAAAAAAAAATAAATAAAATCGTACACAGGAATCCTCGAAACAGAGATATCCGAAGAAAACTCAATTTTCGAACATTTTATATGATCGCAATATTTAAGAGAAAGTAAAAATTTAGTGTGCAAACACTCACAGACTTTCTCTTGCTCCAGTTATTTACAAATACTAATTTTTTGGTGGGGGATTATTCTTGTTCACCTTAATATGATTAAATTGTATGGTAACGCCCTCTCACTCTGTCTCAACACCTTACCTGCTTGCAACGGCAGTTTGAATTTAAACCTAACCCATAGGTCTCCCAGAAATCCTCGAAAAATCAAAGTTCTCCGCGAAAAAATGTTCCAGATAGAAGTGAAATATTTATATCTGTGTAGTGTGCATTCTAAGTTAACGAAAATCGTTGTAGCCTTTTTTGGAACCCAAAAATGTTCTTCAATAATATTTAATCCAGATGATAGAACTGTGTACTGCTTTCCAGCTCTGTGGAACCAACCACAACAGTTTTAAAAGTGGTACGTCTCCCCCATAATTGCTCTAGAATCTAGACCGTTGCAAATAGAAGTGGAACCATTGCAAACACACACACACACACACACAAATACAGAGATTCTAGTTAAAGAACTGTTGAGAGAATATAGCACCTTCTGCAACGAATGCTGGGAAAATTATAGGCCAGCCTGGAAATGACTTAAGGGCCCAGAGCAATTTCAGCTGATGTAGGGATTAACGGCGGGAAGAAATCTAAATTTGAGCGCGTTTGCAAGAAATTCCTACTTTCATTGCAGAATGCTCCATGGATAGCAACCAGATTTGTGGATCTGAAAAGGCACGTGTTAAAGGAAACATTGCTTGTTGGGGAATTATAAGCAATGACTACGAAACTATGGTTCATCGGTATCCTGAAGACAGCTGGCTCCACTTTATACTGAAGAATCGGCTTTAGAAGCAACAAAAAATGCTGGCACGCAATTTTTGCACACGCAGGTTTTTGTTTTATTTTATTTTGTTCTAAAAAATGTCGGATTACTACTGTCGGAGAAATAATCTACGAACTACGGAGGCATGGCTCTGAGCTGAGTGGATTCCCGGACATTATGGAATTTGGAGATCGATATGTTAGCTCGTGAAGGCTTCCGTATCGTACAACAAGAATATCCTCTCCACTATGGGCTCTGTCAAAAGAATTGTGAAAGATGCTCTTTGCTTCCTTTACATGGAAGGTCACTCAATAAGGCAGAAGAGAAACGATAGGAAGCCAATAGTGCCGAATCACCAAAGATTTGCCTGGAAGACATTTCTTTGCTTTCTACAGGGGTAGGCTATTGAGGGTACACAGCTAACTTGGAGTGTATTTATACCAATCGGAATGATAGAAAATTCATACTGGGTCAGAGTGCACTGAGGACATCTTGACCTATGCCCTGCGCGTCATAATATGAGAGTAACTTTTTCAGGAAGCTAGTATATACTGGACTGCGAAGTCACTGATAGCCAATTTGAAAATGAAAGGTGGGCCAAATTCTGGTCTAAATATAGTTTATCTATTTTTGCAGGAAGCGTCCATCAACTAGATAAAAAATATAAATTATTCGAAACCTTCATTCTTGAAAGTAGTTCTGTTATGTAGTCATAAATTAGTGAAATATTATGGAGCATTAAATGCGAAAAAAGTTAAGGGAAATCCTGCAGACAGTGAGAAGGTAATTTTGTAAATGTCAACAATTATTTAGTTTCATTAAAAAATAAAAAAAATTAAAATGATAATTATAAAAGGAAGTTAACACCTTGTTTAGGTCCTTGACGGCTATTTTTAGATATTATTACGCATAGATATGAAAAAATAAACTAAATTTGTAGTTAGTCATCGAAAGTTATATTAATTGGGTAATTAAAACAGTAACATAGTTTGGTATTTACAATAGGGTCGTTTGTTTTTATTTACAAATGTCAGCTTATTTTATGCACTGAATGCAATACCTGGTTGGCGGTCAGTCTGTTTTTTCTAGTTTCAGACCTGGATTTCTTAAAAATAATTGGATAGCATCAGAAATATTTTCCAGAGCGATAGTCTGCTTCTTTTTGTCGTCATCAATGGTTTCGGGCGTTCGCCCATTATCAGGATGCATTTGTCAAACATTGTGATAACATAGACTTGCACAGAGCAAATTTAGTTGATACACTGACTTGTCTTTAAATGTTTTTGTTAGGGCCTAACTAGGTTAAGAGGGGGAGCAGGATGGTACCTGAGTGGGGGGAAAAAACAACAAAGTATTATTTAAAACAAAATATTATTATTTATAATATTATTTATAAGTTATATTTTTAATATTATATTTTTTTATTTTGCTTTTATTATATTTATAATATTATTAAGATATTATTGTTTATAATATTAGGTATATAAAAAAACAAAATATTATTTTTTATCTATACTATCTTACGATCATTCAGCTCGTATTTTATCATTTCTTGTCAGTATCTACTTCACAGCAGCCTACAGCTGACACAGTGTTATTTCGCGCTGTTATAAATAAATAAATATAGAGTAAGATAGTAGGTAAAGCTAGAAGAGATGACGCAATTTCAAAGTTATGCCCTATATCAAAATATAGGAGATTATTAAAGAGGTAATGCTCATAAAACATATGTCAACTACTATTATCTACAAAAAAATGTTTTTTTTCAAAAAAAGACATTCTCGTCTATTCCAGAAACAAAATATAAGTCCACTACATTTGGCCGTCTCTCCTAAAATAGTAGGATAGATGACACATCTTAGGTAGGAGACCTCTCCTCTGTGAAGGTAAGATGGTTGATCGACATGAAACTTGGTAAAAACTATGTCTACGATTCCAACTTTAACGACAACAGGAAATCTTTCATTTCAATTGCTATTAATATAATATTTATGAAAATGCGTTATGAAAATTCAGGTATTCACTAAGATATAGCTGATGCGTATAAATGTTCGTAGAACACAGAAGAACACACAAAATAACTGAAGAATTTTGCAATACGTTCGCTTCTGATCTCTCTACTGCTGGACTAACTTCCATGATGCCACGTGATGGCAAACAAGAGGAGCAAAGCCTGCGCCTTCTCTCCTATCCCCGTCATCACTCCTAGCTTTATACCCTATGGATAATTAATTATAAAGTAAATCTCTCTCAGACAACGTAGCTTAAGATGTAGATTCCCTCGTGTTGAATGTTTCCATTATTAAAAGGAACAATGTTTCCCTTTAAAGACCGAAACATGGGTTTTACAGCACTCAGGTCATCCTAGTTAGGCCCTAACAAAAAAATTTAAAGACCAGTCAGTGTATCAACTAAATTTGCTCTATGCTTGCATAGAGAACGCTCGGGAACGCCAGAAACCGGTTGATGACCACAAAAAGAAGCAGACTATCATGGAAAATATCTCGGATGCTTTCCACTTCTGTGGAACCAACCACAACAATAATTTGATAGATTGTAATAGATAGACACGAGGAAGTTATGGTCTGAATTTAGATTAAATTTCAATTTTATACTCTTACTAGGAGAAAAAAATCTGTTTGGGAACACTCACACAACTTTCTCTTACTCCTATTAATACAATTTTATATAAAATAATTAATTTTCTTTAAAATTCAAATTTTGTCTATTTGTCGAAACATTAATATCAAGATAGTGGGATCCCAAGCTGTTAGGGAAATGAAGTGTGCGCCAATAACATAAAACTGACCCCATTATGGTATAGAGTTTAGAAAAAAGCAAAAACGCTACTGTTCCCTCAGAACCCCCAAAAAATATATTTTCCCGGGAAAATGTTTCATTGAAAATCAGTGGAAAAATATCTGGTGTGAAACACTCACACAACTCTCTCTTACTCCAGTTCTCAAAATTATAATTGACAAATTTTATAGTTTGTGTACCAAATTTAATGAAATTCATCGAAAACTGAAAAAACTGTCCAGTAAAAGCGCACTTCCGGTTTACTAATTTTCTTGAAACTCGGAATTTTGGCCATCTATTTATTTCTAATTAATTTTGTTTGGATGATAGAATTGTATAATCAACTATATCACTTTAGAGAAGCAGCTGTAACCCCTCCTCCAAAAGTGCCCTTACATGAATTTTTCCAGAGAAATGTTTCAAATAAAAGTTGTAGATCTTTGTATGTTTAGTTTATATAAAAAGTTTCAAAAAAATCGTCGGAGCCATTTTTGAGAAAATCGCGAAAAAGTGAAAAAAATCATTTAGTAAAGTGGTAAAACAAACGCACTTTCGGTTATCCGATTTTTTTCATACTCGGAATTTCAACAACATATTCAATTCTAATTAATACTATTTAGATGATAGAATTGTTTAATAAATTAAAATAGCACTTTAGATGAAAACCTAACCCCACTCTTCCACCATAAATGAGTTTTCCAGAGAAACGTTTTTGATAAAAGTTGTAGCTCTTTGTATGTGTAGTTGATGTGCCAAGTTTGAAGAAAATCGTTGGAGCTATTTTTGAGAAAAACGCAAAAAAGTAAAAAAAACAAAAAACTAGTAAAGTGGTACTTCCGGTTGAGGAATTTTAACAGATGACCCACTGTCAGATCCCATGGTGATACCTATACGGATTATCAAGTTTCAACTTTCTACGGTTTTTCGTTTTTGAGCTATGCTGTTTACATACATATACACACACACACACACACATACACACACACACCATTTGCTAAAAACTTTTTTGGACTCAGGGGACTTCAAAACGGATATTTTCGAGGAAAACTCAATATCGAAAATTTGACATTACAATATTTGAGTATGAGAAAGTAAAAAATCAGATCCCAGCTGATGGACTTTGTCCGAAACTTCGTGTCTGATGCGATGGTAGTATCTAAACGGAATATCAAATTCCTGTTTAGAGATATTTTGTTAACACATATACAAGTACAGACAATTTGCTAGACTTTATCTATATAGTTAGATAAAGTGGAGTTCAATATTAATGGCGCTCTCTTCTGGACTCTCTCTGCCTGGGTAGATACATGTCCGTCCACCAGCTCTAGGTTAAATGGATAAATGGCTTTAGGATAAATGGATAGACTTAGGATAAATGGATAGACTTAGATGTTTAAAGCGAATTTCTCATTGCTTACATAATTGATTCTCAGAAGGAAGTGAATCTAGGGTGACTATTCCACACCAATTCCATACCAATTCCACTTCTATATACTTCTCCTTAAGGCCAGCTACCAGAAATAATTGTAATACGTTGTATAGATCCTGTAGGTAGTAATAGAATCAGAATAATAATCTCTAATAATTCGAGAAAGAGATAATAATTTTAGAAAAATGTGTATTAAAGTCTAAGGTGAAATTCTTGAATTGTTTCAGTATTCAGATTCAGTAGAGATGTTTTTATTACGCTATCTCTCCTATCATTTAATTAATTTCCTACCATAATGAATGGTATAGAGTGGTTCAATTTTGTTTATATTTTTTTTTTTAATTTTCATCATCCTTTTGGACGATGTTGGTACGTGGGTTGAATGGGAAACGAGCGATTAGTAATCAAGTGTTTTCGTATATGAAAAAGAAATATATAAGACATCACATCAAGAACGAAGACGGTAAATAAAAAAATAAATAAAAACACATATATATATATATAGTATATTTCCATTGGCAGATGATAATTACTGAGATGAGATATTCTGTAGAATATAGAATTACGGTAGCTAGCATTATGTTTGTCTGTATGTTTGTATAGGAAGAGAGGCCCCCTTGGATGTCTATCTGCTCGTGCCATTATATTTTCTGGATACACACATATAGACAGACAGATATGCACACACACACACACACACACACACACATAACCGTTGACTACATCAGCTTCTTCTGATGTGATTTTTGTTTTTATTATGTTTTTACTTTCTCTTACAAAACTACTGGTATAATAAGGAAATATTGAGATCGTGTCAAATTTTCGAAATTGTATTTTTGCACCGGAAACTCAGATTTTAATAAGGTTCCTTGATTACGCCAAAAAAAAAAAAAAAAAAAAATGGAAAATGAACAAAATCCCCGGTAGCTGAAACTTGGTCTTCCGTTTTGGTATATTACTACCACACCGCACTTATTATGAAGGTTTCAGACAATATGCAATCATCAAAAGTACGAATTTACTGAATAGTTTTTTTTTTTAATTCTACTTCCGGTTTCAACGATATTTTTTTTAAAACCTCGCATGCTATTTACACACATAAATATTTATCACTTTCATTTGAAATATTTTTCTGGGAAAAATGGGGGGGGAAACAGTAGCAGAAAGCTTTCCACTAAAGTACCACTTCAATACAATATATGATTCTATCATCTATATTACATTAATAGAAATTAGAAGCATGACTATAGTTACAAATTTACAGAAAATCGGTTAACCGGAAATGCAAAGGATTTTGATTTTTTTTTTGAATTTTCTCGGTAAAGATTATACAAATTTCCTTTAAATTTGGAATATCAACTGCACAGTTAATAAACCATAAACAGCTCCAAACAAATTTCTTTAAATATTGTATATTTAGTAATCAAACAAAAATGTCTATCACTTTTATTTGAACTTCCTGGGTCGGGAGAATTGCAATGTTATGCATTCTCTTTTTAAGTGCCAGATCAGAGCACGATACCCTTTTACCATGCATATAATATTAAGGTGATTAAGTGCATTACTAGGAAATTCCAAGTTTCGATAAAAACGATTGAGTCGGAAATTTCGTAAATTTGTAGTAAAAAAATCCCAGGTTGTGAAACAAAAAAACATTTGTCAGTGATAAAATTGTAAGTGAAACTAGCGTTACTAAAGTCATATTTAGTATGAAAAGTAATAAATGAATGTCAATAAAAAATGGTAAAGTAATAATATTGTTACGTCATAGTTTAAACTATTTAAAGTTACAAGTTTAGTTAGGGATAACATTTTTTTTAAACTTGGACAATGACAGATGTTCCCTGTGGACTTGGAATACAGTTTAGACACCGACACACGCCACCATACAGTTTACCTACCCATGTTTTCTCCATTCCTCTTTACTTTGTTTTTATTATTCATTTTTAGTTTCTATGTTTTTTGTTTTTGTTTTTTTTTATTTAAATTATAATTAAATACCATCTTATTATTCCAATTATTTATCATCTACTCTGTGTTGTTGTAGTTGTTCTTTAACTGCTCTCTTTGTTTCATTGCCTACAAAGAATTCAACAACTGTCCAGGAGGTAGCCCAGCCTCATATTAGAGATAATTCACTGACAAATAGGATATATATCTTTCCCATCTTATTAGTTTTGTCACGACAATTTCTATACCGAAATGTTTCGTGTTTCCCACTATGTTGTATAATGATTTTCTAAAATATATTAAATGTTAGAAGATGTGGTCGTCTAGGAAAACTAATAGCTTTGATGGGAAACCTGAAGTTATTAGTAAATGTAACATGCAGCTTTGTTCACATGTGAATCTATTATACATAAATAGTGTTTATTAACACTATTTCCAAAACGTTTAGAAAAGCAATTATCGGGGGTATTGAATTGGAGTAAGCGGGAATATTACATTGCCCAAATGAGATGGCCGACACTCTCGCAAGGAAAGGCGTTGCATCTCTTTTTGGGGGGGGGGCTAAAATCTTCTTTGGAATAGTGGCCAGTCTCTTCGGGAAGAACTCAGAAATGAGGAGAAAGTGAAGAGAGCAGAGCTCTGGAAAACTCTCCTAGTACTCTCCTGGGTTATGACCCAGAAAAGATCTGAAGCGTGCATCAGTCTTAGTAAAAATAGGCTTCGCATGCTGATGGATTTCTTCCTGAGACGTAGCAGACTTTCAGGGACACCTCAAGTAGCTGGGCCTAGAACATGATAGCACCTCCAATACATCGCTTATCGGATTGTGATGCTATCATCCAGAGAAGATTCGGAAGCCTGGGTAGCTACCAGGGGTTGGAAGAAGATATATCCTCCTTAGAACCTTCCCAGAACCTGAGATTCCTCAAAGAGATCTTAGTCTGGTAAGGGTGCTCTAGGTGTGACCCTCTTTTGGTCATAGACCTCTCTCCTTCAAAAAAAACAAAACTGCATTACAGAATGCATCCATCTAACGGCATAAATGTTGCAATTAATGACAAAATTTATATACTTATCACGACAAATTAAGTGTTTTTAACGACAACTGACATTGTAGCAAATTACGTTGATCGCCCAGAAAAATCGGACTCAATTTTGAAAATTTGACACACACAATCACAAGACTTCCTTTGACCGCAGTAAGAGAAAGTACCAAAGGAAAAAATACACAATGACAACATAAGATTGCTGGAAGGTATCGGAATGAAGGCTCCCTCAAATCTTAACGAGTGCTGAAGTCGGATGGAGCAGCATTGTTGATGGTATTTTAATGAAGTATCAATATTGTTTTCAAGTAGGCCACATAGTTAAGATAATTGATAATCGTCAGTAATTAGGAGCGCTAATAGGTGGGGGGTTAGGTGATTATTTAAAAAAAAAACATGGTTTCCATACAAAATCATATTAAAACTTATATTCGTATTCGTAGGTTTCATTTTTGAGTATAACAGCATAATTGTGCTCCGAAGATTTTAGTCTGTAGACTTGACTTCGTCAGACTCTTATCTCTATAGCGTTTTCCACCAAGGTCTCTACACAACTTTCTCCTAATGCACTTAATATAATTATAAAATTGAATTGTTTTCCTTGTAAACATGGAATTGTTTACTCAAACTTTGATTGCCATTAACAAAAATATAAGCACTATTCAGTAACACTTGAATTCTAATGCCCAGAATATTCCCCAAAATACCTCTGATAAAATAAAGTTCTCCCAAAAAAATAAAATTGATAGGTTAATCCGATGTTAACATTCCAAATTTTAAAAAAATCGGTTGAAGTCATTTTCGAGAAAATAACAAAAAACTGAACTGAAAAGAAAACACAGAAAATTCGTATTTCCGGTTGAAATCTTCTGTTAGATGCGCGGTTATAGTAGTACTTAGATGGAATACCGTTTGACCTTTCCTTACGAATTATCGTTTTTCAGATATTTTGTTCACACGGATACATACAAACAGCCATTCGCTGGAAACTTTTTTCCCCTACTCCAAGGGACGTCGAAACATGTATTTCCAATGAAAAGAAAAAAATGTCTAAAATTTGATTAAAATTAAGAGAAAGTGAAACTTGAATATAGACGACTTTTTATTGTGATGATAGTTGCAGAGATGTAAAAATTTGTTATGTTTTATGTATTCTAAATTAGTTTAATGATTAAAACGATTAATTCTGTTAGTTGAAGGTACAATAAAAACATGAGAGATGTAATAATAATAATGTATGAAACATAGTAGAGATGAGTAGGTGGCACCACCACTGCAGCAGCAGTAGCCGGCTCACACTACAAGGTTTTTCTCTTTATCTCAAATAATTATATGTTATATTATTATTATATACACTCTAGCAGAGCGAGAAAGAAAGTGAGAGAGCTGTATACCTTTGAATTTACATACGAAATTGGTGTTATTATAGCGAGCAGTTCTTCATACAAGCAGTTTTCTATACAGAAGTTGTGGCCATCAACTACTGAACGCTATCTTTTAACCTTAATGTTCCTAATTTTTTTTTATATATTATTATTATTATTAGTACGATATTAATTATGAAATTATGTCTTAATAATCACTGATTACTATAGTTTTTTTTTTCGACGATAGTATAAAAAAAATGGCTTTGATTTTCGCAAAATTAAACTTTCATTTGCGAGGATTTCGCTTCCATTCAGTTTGCAGTTTTTCAGTTCAATTCTTGTATTTGTTTTACTGAACAATAATGAGTTAGTATGTTTCAAGATTAGTAGCTGTCTTTGAGGGGTCTGCGGGGGTCTATATATGAGCCGATGTATGAGCAGATGTATTCTGGGCAAGAGTTTGTACATACCACTTTTGTCTCAGAGGTTGGTTATTTCCATGTTCTTAGAAGAAGTAGGACACTTCATGATCTTATAACTGAGATTGTGTCTGATATAGCATGTTTCTATGTACCTTAATTCTGTCCTGTTTTGGGACCTTCCACCATCCACTGAGTTTGGTACATCCAATTTTTTGTAGAGACGTTGCCATCCAATTTTAAGTTTTCTCTCATACATAGAAGTCAGAGTACTAAACATGAAAGTCACTGTTTCTATACAAAATTGATTTACCAGACCTGAAAATGGGGGAAAATTTGAAAAGATCAACGAAGAAGGTGATAGGTATATGATGACAGTGAAATGTGATTGGTGTGTTGAGTTGTTGTAGTTTGTAGTGGCTTGAGCGGTTTTGTAAAAGGGCTTGTAAGTATAGTTTAAGAGAGTGATGTATTAGAAAATAATCAAGAAATCATCACTGTTTTTGATATAAATATATTCTCTAAGTGAATTGAAATAGCTTTATAATATCACAGCGATTATGTATAAATCAATTATTTATCTAGATTAAATGCTAAACTCTTATGTTTTAACTTATAACTGGCACAGTCCCGATGTCTTCTGGTTCGGTGTCTACAACAAAACTCTCTTGAAGGAATGCCTTCTAATTGTTATTTCAAATCTTCCCCTGTGAGAAAAAGGGGTACACAATGCTATCAAGTTCATGAACTCTAGAAGACAATAATGGTCTTCTATCTGAAATGTCCTTTTGCAAGGGAATGTCGCATATTGTTCATAATTTTGATTTTTTCAAATTAAATATATTTTTATATTTCTTGCATCCATCGCAAAAGGGATAATATCAGATATTGTCAACCTTATGAAGTGACTATTCATGGCTAGTCTTTTCCTGTCACTCTAGCTCTCTCTCTCTCTCTCTCTCTCACACACACACACACACACACACATACACACACACACACACGCACACAGAGTCTTTGTCCATGACTCCTACACTTTCTTACCGTATGGATCTGACGATACCCTGAATGTAGTCTTGTCTATTATTTAGTTGCTCAGCTATGATATCTCGATTATTTCTTTCCGCGCATTTTCATCATTTTGACCGAAATATTTTACTTTTCATCACTTTCTCACATTTTTTATTTTCTCTTTGTTTCATTAAGAATTTGATTGTGAACGAAATATTTCAAAATAGAAAAATCGCCGTAAGCACTAACTAGTATTCCATTTAGATATTCTACCACCGCATGGTAGTAACTTTCTGATATAAAGGTTTCGAGCAAAATCCATAAGTGCGATTTCACTGATTATTTTCTTTTTTTATTTCAGTATTACGCGATTTTCTCGAACGATTTTCTTTAAACTGTATATACTATCTACTTAATTAAATACCTATAACTTCTATTTAATACATTTTCCCGGGAAAATTGATTTTTTTTTTGGTCGGTTTTGAGGGAAGAATAGCGTTAGGAGAATAGAGGGAAGGGATTAGCTCAGTGGTTAGCGCACTGGAGTCCCACGCGGAGGTCCCAGGTTCGAATCGAGCTGTGCTGCCCTTAGATTTTCTCTTTTCAGTTCACTGTCCGGTGATGGAAAGTGTTTTCTGTAACGAGAGAACACTCTTCGGAGGCCGGCAGTGCACTGAGAAGGCTTCGGGCGCCAATGGCCATTGAAATTGACTCGCCTTAAATTTAAAAAAAACAAAATAGCATTATGCTCTCCTCTAAAGTGCCACTGCATCACAATGTATGGTTTTACTGTTTGTATAATATTAATGTACATTAGGAGCATTGATGGAATTCCACATTCCAAAAATCGGTTAACCGGAATTTTAGGGGAGTCCTGGAGGAGATAAGATCTTAGCTTCCTTATCTAAAAAAGCCTCACCGACTTTACCACTAAATTCCTTCATGTGTGGGAATTAAGGTAAGTAAACGATTAATAAAAATATCGACTTTTAAACAAATTTTTAGCAATTACAATGTCATTATTACAATAGGAGAAAATCGTGTGAATTCTCATGGGAACTTGGTACAATCCATGTAGGTTTCATGGTACTCTTTAAGAACAGCCGTCTATCAATATCTGCAAGCACACAGACCCCTCACAAAGAAATAAAAAATAAAAAAATCAACATGTGAAGTATAAGATTTATGGCCACAAAATGTTTTCGATATAATTGCAAAAATAGAATAAATAAATAAAATAATATGAACTAAACTGAGATAGGAAAGAAAAGGGTATTTCCAATTAAGAATCAAATTCTTAAAGAAATCGGCTAAGATCAGGCAAGAAGTTAGAGTTGAAGTTTTTAACTTTGGGACAAAGAACAATAAGGCACTACTGTCAACAGCAAATCTTACAGAATTGGATAGATATATAGACAGACAGACAGCCAGGCATATAGAACAGACGAGAAGAACTGTATAAGTTATACTGAAAACAAAAAAAACAAAACAAATATACTGCAGAAATTTTGTATTGGTGGGGGCGCATGGACATTAAAAGAACAATGGTGGCCCAAATCGAATTTAAGAAATAGAGGAGGGGAAATGCAATACTGTATACAACATCTGTCTTTATTTCAGCACTCTGCCCTCTAGCGGCCCTACTATACACTTGAATAATTCAAGATTTATCCCTTGTTCCAAGAGTTCCAATTCAATGAACAAAGGCTATTTTCTTTTGCAGAGTGACTTAAAATAAAATACCTTTATGGATATTTGTTTTTTTGGTTAAATATCACACACAAGCGTTGTATTATTTATTTATTCTTCAAAAAATAATTTTCTTCAACTTTAAATTAAAAAAAAAAAGCATGAATATAAACTAAAGTATGACGCATGCACCTGTTAATTTCCTTCTAGTCTATACAACTCAATTCCCCCCTCCCCCACAATATTTGATTAAACAGAGCAAGAAATATTCCAACCAAGAAGAATTAAGACATTTAAAAACTTCATTAGTAATTAAATCCAATCCAGTGGCTTTATTAAGTTTGCTATTGTTTATACGTAATAGCACTTCATCTAGAGTTATGTCTACATCCAAAATAGGGTCAAAAAGGTTCAAAGAATTGGAAATCATTTTAAAATTTAAGAGGCAAAAATGAGTTATAAAACTGAAGTTGATGTATTCATACTTCAGTCGCCCTTTTTTTTTTTTTAATGACAAACCCAACTAACCGTATATAAACATTTTATTAAGAACATTATTTCATTAAATTGTATTAATTTCACCCAGTAAAAGTTGTGTGAGTGTTTTGTAATAATTTTTTCTTACTCAAGGGACTTCGAAAATGTATTTCCGGTAAATATCAATTTCGAAAACGTAACAAGAACGCCACACTATCACATGCAAGTGTAAGAAAGAGCAAAAAAAAAAAAAACAAATAAGAGGCTAGTTCAATATTTTGGTCAAATTCAAACAATTAAAATGCGATAGTGTAAAATATATTTCTCAAAATAAAAGCCAAACTTTTCCCATGACCAGGATGCACTAATTTTTTTATAATGAATCATGACTACTAGTGTTTAAGTAAGACTATGAATTCAGATATACCCTCTAAGAAACTTAATACCTTTAACATCTTATTTATTAATGTGCAATGTATTAAGATCTAAGGTGAGCGATCTGGAACGATTGGTAAACAGATTTAAGATAGTTTACTTTGTGTTGCTGAACACTGGTTAAGATATATATATATTCATTTATTGTATTCAGCTACCGCTGGGGTCAAGAGTAGTATTTATAACCATAATATTGCATTGAAAAAATTATTGAAAATAGTAACATCAATTACATTCTAAACTTAAACATTCAAAAAGTATTTACTTCTTATAATTGTGATATTGTGGAATGCATATTATTTTTACAACTATCAGTCATCCATTACAACAGCCATACATAATACCTCATACATTGTGTTCACTCACATGCTGGTCTCTTAAAGTAAGTATGCCAGAAAATATATTGTACAATCTACAGACATCTTGTTTATTTTGTCTGGTTAAGATTATTTTTATTTTTTCACAGTTTTGGACCGGTCATTGGGGTAGAAAGTAGCTTTCTGTATTCATTATATTTAGGGCATTGCAGTAGTAGATGCACTACATCCTCCGGGGCATCAAGTTCGCAAGCGGGTCATTTGCGATCGCTGATAATTTTCACGGTATTTCCTTTCGTTGAGAATTTCATTATGTGTTTTCCGTCCAGCCTTATTTGAGCGAATAAACGTATTGCCCTAAATGAAACACTACAGTAGTAGACATTGCAGTAGTAGATGCACTACATCCTCCGGGGCATCAAGTTCGCAAGCGGGTCATTTGCGATCGCTGATAATTTTCACGGTATTTCCTTTCGTTGAGAATTTCATTATGTGTTTTCCGGCCAGCCTTATTTGAGCGAATAAACGTATTGCCCTAAATGAAACATCTTGTAATAAAAAATATGGTTGAGGGCCCTCATTCAACATGCCGCCACTATAAAACTGATTGAAACCAGACTGCGAGAGATGTTCTAGGTCTTTTCCTCTTAAATAAGATTCTGCCACCTTAACAACTGACACAATTTTACTCTTTGTGAGTGACTCCAAACAATTCAGGCCTATGAGTTGGGAGCAACCAGTGATATTAAAGAGCTCCGAGGCCTGAGATACCCAATTGTATTTTGTTTCACAGCCCGCACGGTTGTGAATTTCTAATAGCTTTCTGAAACATATCTTTGGCAGTCTTGTGTTGTCCATGTTTTACACTGGTTAAGATATGAAGAGATTGATCTGTATGTTCCTTCTGGCTGTATAAAATTGCTTCAAGCTATTGTAGAACTAAAATGATTCATGGAGGAATATCTATATACATTAAAAAGGTATTTAATTACACAGAGATTAACTTGGATAAGTTTTATATTGAAGGAGCTATCGAGATTGGTGCTGTGCTAATTGATAACCTGGATATAGTTGTCATTAATTTATATCGTCCTCCGGGTGGTAATTTTAATGATTTCTCTAGTAACTTATCACAGTTACTTATTGCTATTTTATCTAACTTATGGAAGTTAAGAAAAGTTTCATTGTAACTGGAGATTTTAATATAAACTTCAATAAATAATCGCATAAAATGTTCTTTTTGTCATGAAGTCGTTTAATATGCAATTTTTAATCATGAGCCAACCCGTATTCTTAACGATAGCAAGTCATGCATCGATAACATTGCAACTGCAATTGCTAATGATTATGTAATGGCTCAAGTAATCAATTATGTTATTTCCGATCATCTTCGCATTCATTGCGGAATTGTGACTTCTAAAAGTATTAAAAATGGTAAGTGCTTGATAATAAGAAAAGTTGAAGTAAGCACTTTGTATAATTTTAGATCATATTTAAAAAATTTTGACTTGAATAATGTACACCCTCTCGCGACATTGGATGATGAGAGGAAACTTGAGGATGGAGCTGAAATGCTTTTGTCTTGGTTAACTGATTCTGCTAACATTGCATTTCCGTTGGCAGAGCGTTTGATTCGTGAGAGATATTCGGTGAAGGGTTGGCATGATGGTGAACTTGCGAAATTGGAAAGAAGGTTGGATCTGTTATATGATCTCAACCCATTCTGAATGCATATCATAATCAGAAAAGGGAATATCGAAAACGAGTTAAACTGGCAAAAATTAAATTTAATAGTGATTTGATAAACAAATCTGTCAATAGTTTTAAATCTATTTGGCATATAATTAAAAGCGAGACAAACGCATTGGATAAAAACTAAGTTAGTTATACTGCAGATGAGTTTACTATGCATTTTGTTCAATCGGTGAATAAGCTCGTTGAAAATATTCCTGTTTCTAACAAAGATTATTATCTAAACAGTGTGGGTAGGAAGACTTGTTCCTTCGGTTATGGCATGGTTAAAGTTGAAGAGGTATATGATGCAATAAGGAATTTAAAATTAAATAAGAATCAGGATATTTATGGCCTTAGCAGCTTTATATTGAAGAATATAGCCGATATTCTATCTGAACCCCCTTCCTATCTGATAAATAGTTGTCTGAGAGTGGAGTATTATCCAAATGTTTTTAAATTGTCTAGGGTGGTTCCAATCCATAAAACAGGATTAAGTTCTTATAATGACATTATCAACTTAGACCTGTTTCTTTAATTCCTGTGGTTTCGAAGGTTTTTGAAAAGTTACTATACAAGCAAACACAGTATCACTTCGAGACCAACAGCTTATTATCTGCTAGACAGTTTGGATTCAGGACTGGTCAAGGAACCATTAATTAGATTTTATGAAATGTAGCCACGGAGCCTTGGAAAACGCGGATTCGCTGTTGATCAAGTTGTTTGATTTATCCAAGGCCTTTGAAACCGTTTCTCATGACATTTTATTAGGAAAATTAAAGTGGTATGGGTTTAATGATTTGGCAGTCAAATTTCTCTCTTCCTATCTCTGGAATAGATTGGCAGCGGTTTATAAAGGCGGTAAGTACTCTTCTCTACTGCAGCTCAAGTATGGTGTGTCCCAAGGGTCTATTATGAGACCTCTATTATTCTTGGTTTACATTAACGATCTACCGGCAATATTTGATAACGATGATATAATTAAGCCATATATGCCGATAGTCTAGCAGTACAAGTTACAAATGCAGATAACACATTCCTTAATAACTGCATTAAATCTATAATCGATTGGTGGGCTGCTAATAAGCTAAGTTTAAACCAGGACAAAATAAAAGAGATTACTATTAAATTAGGAAATTATATTGGGACTGAAAAAGCTATCAATTTCTCAGACATTTTCATAGATTGAAAACTGAACTGGATAGATCAAGTTAATAACGTCATGGGTAAAGTGTCTCGTGGAATCTATGTTTTGAGAAAATTAAGAATGTCGGATGGCTTGAAAGCTTAAAAGTTGATATATTTTGCGTATGTTCATAGCCATTTGTGCTATGGTACTATAAATTTAGGGTAATGCTGCCAAATGTAAAAAAACATTTAGTTTACAAAAGAAGGCAATTAATTAGAGTTAGACTCGAAAGAATCTTGTCGTTCTTTGTTTAAGAAATTGTACATAATGACACTGCCAGCCATATTTATTTTTCAATGCCTCGTCTATGTAAAGTGCAATGAAGGCCAATTTCTATGCTCCTCGCAGGTTCATGATCATTTCACCAGAAAACGCAATAATCTTGTCCAGAATAGAAACAGGTTGATAAAAGTTCGTACAATCTTCCATAGTTTGGCCATCTCTTTTTACAACTGTTTACCAGAGAATATAAAAAATAATACTTTGAAGTGTTTCAAAACTAATGTTAAAAAACTGTTATTAGCTCACCCGCTATATGAGATACATGAATATTTTAAAATTAAGTTTTTGTCTTGACAATTTTGTGAACTCAAATTATATTGTAACTTGACCTTGCCAATAAGGACGTAGCTTTTTTTCTGGCAATAAAATAAAATATCAAATTTATGGTCATTGACGCCTGGAGCCTATCTAGTGCACTGCTGGCCGAACCGTATTCTCTCGATGATATAGACTACATTGCCCATCACTGGACAGTCAATAGTAGAGGCTCGTAGGTAAAGAAAATCTAGGAATAGCATTTCCGCGTGGGAGTCCAGCACGCTAATACTAAGCTATAATCCCATTATACCTCCCCATTATAATCGAATGTCCAGTTAGCAGATCATATCAAATTCTTTATTAAGAATATTTTATTTTCAAGAAGAAATGTTGGTAGTTGATAGTCTCATATTAGATTTATATGTTTGTTATGATATTAGAAGAAGTTGAGTCAATATGAAGGTTGGTAATACAAGAAGAAATATCTCAGACTACCGTTATAACACCTACTATACAAAAAAAAAAAAAAAAAATGAAAAAATAAACTAAAATACGGAGTGAATATTACCTGGCTACTATTTATACAAATTACTAGAGTGGACATTTCGATCTAGTTGCTGTTGCTATATAGTTCCACTTTGAAATTTATTACGTTTTTATATATATCATATATAATATAGAATACATAAAAAAAAAAAAGATAGTTACTGGTAATATATTCTAGAGTTGAATTTTTGCATAAAATAATAGAGTGAGTGGTTTAGGTGAGTGAATAAATTATTATTTTGAAGTATTTATACCGTTATTGGTCGACCGTTGTAAAACAAAAAATAATGTAAAAAAAATCTGAAGTGAATCATTCACACGACACTTCTAATTAATACAATTATTTAAAAATAAATTTTCTTTAAAATTACAACGTTACAATGTTTAGTTGGGGCTGTTTATAAACATGCCGGTGAGGATTTTACTTATATACCTGAATGGTTTTATGTGGGGTGGCCGCGAAACTAAGAAAGCTTGTTTAATTTTAAACTAACCGACAGATCTCCAATACCCCTCTCTAAAATAATGGTTTTCAGAAAAATGCTTTCAAATAAAAGTGATACGGTTCTATCTTTCCAGTAAGCAATCCAAGTTTAAAAGAAAAATTTCGAGAAAATTCCAAAACATTCAAAAAACCCATTTTGTAAAATGGTACATTTGATAAACTGATTTTCTTCAAAATTGCAATTCTATCAGTGCTTCCAATGTTTATTAATATTATCTAGATAGTAAAACCTATATTATAGTGAGGCCGTACTTAAGAGGAAAGCATAACGCTACTGTTCCCCGTCAATTTAGGAAAATATTCAGATAAAAGTGAAAGGTATTTATGTGTGTAGATCTGGGGATGTCCCTAGAAATAGGGTAATTCACACATCTTTTCGGACAGCCAAGCAGTACTGAGGGCCGCTGCCGCCTTTATTACCCACCTCTGATCAGCGAGTGCAGAGATTTCATTATTAAAGTAAAATAAAGTAATGCTTATTTTTTCAGGCGGGTTTTATATCCAACAAATCCTGGAGAGAGGAGGATAGCAAAACATTATTATGTATTAATAATTACAATACAAGACCAAGACCGGGGATTGAACTCAGCGCCACTAGACACGCCTCAGCCCCCTATAGTCCACGCCTCTAACCAATCAATCTATAGTAGCTTGATTTCTCTGTTATTTATTGTATATTTATCTATGATCATTGGGATGGCAAAGGAGGGCGTCTAATGACCGCTCATTGGTGCTAAGCCTTTCTGCGTCCTGTGGTAACATTGAGAAATGGCTAACACGGAAACACACATTTTATTGGGAAAACATTACGGGACAGAGCCACTCCAAGATCTTCTTAGAGTCCTCTTCCAAGACTCGCACAACCTACCTCCTTGGCAGAACAAAAGTAGAGAAAGATGTATCACTGCCCTAGTCACAGACATTGCCTTTTAAGGAAGCATCTACACAGTGCAGGTCTTGATGTAGTTCCACTCTGTAGGAAATATGGAAATGTGGTCACAGAAGGACGAAACACCATTTCATCTTTTTGGATTGGGTGCGCTAGCAATAATTCCAAAAATTGGCGCCTATAGCTTGATACCCAATCTGAGATGCCTTGCCTCAGCCCTAGCATTTTTTAATGAAACAGGGCAGGTGTGAGCAGTCTTACATGCGGGTAGGGCACAATGGGTTCATCGGTGACCTAAGTGCAGAACTTCCTTAGAGACCCCCGAGCTATAGATTAGATGGACCATTAGGGGCCCGAAGCTTTGACACTATACTGACCAACTCCGGGCAATGTTCTATCATTATATACAACACTGCCTATCACCAGGCAGCAAGCTGATTAGGTTTCTAGGGGCTACTACTACCTGGACATGAAGTCGCTCTAGGTGCCAATTTAGAGCGCTAGCTTCCTTCAGGGAATATAAACTTTGACCCTATTCATGTAAGTTATACTGCTCATATAGTAACTGAATATTTTTTAGAGTCAGCAAAGCGTATACGAGTCTTTTCTCTTAAAAAGTAAACATTAACTTTTTTTTTTGGCTATTATCATTGACAGCGTTTAGAATAATCACTTATTAAAGCGATCATTAGATAACCTTATTAACACTGAAAGTAAGCTATAAATGAATGAATTTATAATTTAGATATATATGAATGAAAGTCTGTGGTAGCTAGAAAGGCTAGGTGTTTTGTTGAATTGCCCTTCCTAAAGTATATACATACTAATGGAACACGGTCGAAAGTAGTGAATGAATGAAACTTGAACTTTGACCTCAAACAGTTATAGTTTGCTACCCAGTTATTAGTGGGTAATTTACTTTCCAACTAAGTTCGTACGCACATATACACACACACACACACACACACACACACAAACTAAAAAAAAACCACCAGCGCCACTCTAGACAAGTCACGCCCTTTCCGCTTGCAGCTAATTTACATATTGCCTTTATAAATTATAGTAAACATTATTATTTATTACATTCAAATAAGAAATTACATGAAAGAGGAATTTTTTCGCATTTTTTTATTTATTTATTTATAATAAAATAGTCAAGTTTATCTTGTTATATAAGTGAGTGACTAATTCATGTACAATGACTAATAATCAGCGCCGGTTATGTTTCTATATAAACAAACGTGAGGAATTTGAACTGAAAAAAATATATACAAGTATTTAATTGGCTTCTGTTTGTCAGAATAATACAGTCATTATAAAAATCTGGTATGAAACACTCACATGACTTTCTCTTAACCCTGTTAATATATATATATATATATATTATAAATATATACAACAGACATACATATATATGTATGTATATAAAATATACATTTTCTTTAAACTTCAAATATAGAGGTGTTGGGGTAAGTACCACCCTACCGTCACAGGCAATTAGAAAAGTGAAAATTCGAACACTGACACGGTCCCAGTACTTTCTCATACTACTTTCTCTAGAGAGAGAGAAAAAAAAGAAAAAAGGAATTCGGGTAAAAGTGGCTTTTATTTTGAATTAGATCGATTATTCGTGCAACACTTTTAGGATACAACAGGAGGAATTATTGTAGCTCGAGTTTTGTACTTGTGTGTCTGTTTCCAGCATGCTTTTCTTACACCATTCATTTTACATCTCATTTTTACTTTCTCTTACCTTATTGTAAAAATAAGAGGAAGTATTACGATCGTTTAAAATTTTGTAAAATGAGTTTTCACCGGAAATACAAGTTGTGAAGTTCCCTGAATTAGAAAAAAATGTTTTCAGATAATGGTGTGTTTGTGTGCTTCTTTGTGAATGTTTGTGAAACGGTGGCAGGAATGATTGGTGAATGTTGAAACTGGTGTAAAACCAAACTGAAAGTATTTTCACGATTTATTTTTTAAATGATTTACCTACTTAGTGACAAAGGAAGTGTGTATGGAAGTGGAGGTGGGAGTGACCGAGCAAAGAGTGATGTAGATTGTTGGTAGCGTGATGAATGTAGAATGGTAGTGTTGACTGTCGTGAGTCGGCTATCACTGAAGGATGTTATGGCTAGTTAGAATTTGCATGTTCTAAGGGTGGAATAGCTAGACTGGCTAGCTTAGTGAACCTTTCAAGGTAGAGTCTTGTTAATTCGTCAAAAACATTTTAAAGTTGATCTGGTGATTTAATTGTACTCTTCCAAGTTGATCTGCTAACTGAAATTTTAGCATTCAGATGGTCGTCTTGTCAATTATTTCTAAGCTTCTAGTTGGAATATTTTGTCAAAGTTGAAGCCCATTCGCCTGTACATTTCAGTGGGCATGAGTGAAGTGATAATGCATAGTTGATATGCGCTTGGAGGCTGAAATTTGGAAAGCCTCATTGCGGCCTCTTTGAGTCCAGGTTTTCTGTGTCGAATTTGATGGGAACTGATTCCATTACATTTGCATATGTGTGTCTGAGTGTTTTTTGAACAAAATATCTCAAAAACAAAAACGAAAAATGCAGGAAACATAATTTTCCGTTTTGATCAGATTCGACTCGGGAAGTTTCAAAAATCAAAATTTGGAAACCGGAACTGAGACTTTACTAATTATTCTAGATAAATTGATTCTTTGGTTATTTTAAAGAAGCGGTGGTAACTTTAGGTTTTATTCTAGAAGACTTTTTCAATATTTCCTACGGTTTAAAAAGTACTATATTTCAAAATCGGTTAAATGAAAGTGCGACTATTATAAAGGTATTTTCTTTTATTTTTTTTTTAAATTTCGCTGATTTCTCAAAACCTGCTCCAGAGATTTATCCCTTAATGCCTGAGACATAAAAAAATCTATCACTCCTATTTCCAGAATTTTGTCGGAAAAATGCTTTTTGGTGGATTCTAGGAATGCTGAGACATTCGGCACTTCTGGAATGCCATTTAGCAAAATTTACAGTGCCAGTAGCAGGTGAAGATAATGGAACTAACCATTTAATAAATATTGGATTTTAAAGAAAATTAACCCATTAAAACTATGAGAATTGCATAAACTAAACTATACTAATCCTTTAATGCAACAGCCGATGAAAGTAAGTCTTCTAAATGCCGATGTTTATTGAAACTCAGGGTTCAACACGCTACGGTTCTAATTACAGTTTAGTTCTGGCTTTCTTACCAGTTCCGTTATTAAAGGTAGCGGAGCGGGTGTTGGTGTGGTAGTTATGAGCATGGACTACCAAGTTGGAAATTTCCAGTTCAAGTCCCGCGTATAACTGCTAAATTTTATATTCGTTTAAAAAATGTTAATGGTAAAGTAGGTGCTTCCACTCCCGTCCACGACAAGGTACATGGACGTTAAGCCCGCCTGAGAAAATAGGCATTACTTTACTTTACTTTTACATTAACTGCAGCTATCCACTTTTACAAATGATGTGGCATGAACATCGTTGCAAGCTCCCTTGAAAATCAAACCCTAACCGTTCACATTAAAGGCGTAAAACGCGTCTTAAACTATGTGCGGATTATTGAACAGCTAATGCATAAATGAGGCGAGATTTTGATTTACTTCTTCTGAGAAGTATCGCATCCAATTGCTGCCGTCTTCTTTTTGTATGAAACTACAAGACCCGAGTCGGCAGACTATAGACGGTTATAAAGTTAAACGGCTCTGCTTTTAATGGACAAATAATAAAAATGTTCTTTTGTAATTTCTCAACATAAAAATGGCTTTATTTATATAGCAAACAGTTGGCAAACATATTCATGTCACTGTTACACACGACCTTCGATACTCATTGAGTCATTCGGCAAATGTTGCTTTTTTATTTTTATCAATGAAACTAAAATAGTTCAATATAATTTCAAGGATAATATTTTTCCTTTGGTTTCTTTTATTGGCTCTTTCTCTAACTTAAACAGCAACTGAAAGTTGAACGTTGCGTGTCGATACAAGTAACAATTACAGTAAATACAATCTTTTGAGTGCACGGACATGAGCATTACTAGTTTCCGTTCTACTGAATGCAGGAAGTTCTTTCAATAAAACTCCAAAACAACACACAATGGAACCTTTAAGAATTTACGTTATTCCAATGTTGCTGACCTAGACATAATCAATAGGGTGATAATTTCAACTTGCACCATCCCCATTTGACTTGAAAGGTCGCCAGATAGAAACAAATCCCAAATGATACCCTACTTAATTGTTTCAAGGTTTGAAACATGTGATCAATTATTGTTTTTAAATGCGAAAATAAGAGATTTCGAAACCGAATTTCTTATTTCAAATTAGAGCATATATATTTTTAACGAATTCTTAAACTAGATTTTTATTCATGAACAATTGTAATTGATCGAGAAAGATTTGCTGAGATATTCAATTTTTAATGTAGAGAAATTCTCTGCCTTCTAGTTTCTATTATTTCACATTGTTTTTGAGTTTATAGGCCAAATAAAGCAAAAACATATTCACTTTAGTTGTTCAAAATGGGCATCATTATTAAGTAAGCACAACCACGCTCTTTCATGTCCAGTTTTTAATAAATGAAAACAATTCAAAAGGTCATTGTATTTCAAATATAATTTCTTTCTAGAAACATTCAAACTGAAATTCAATATTCAATTCAATTATTTATATTAAAATTGTTTTTTCTCGATATTAATATAATTTTAAACAACTTTGACAACTGATATGGAACGTCGTGAAAATTTTAACAAACGGCTGGGGATATACCGATGCGTACTGGCCGGTGTTTATAGGCTTAATCCGAAGTGTAATATCTAGGTAAGCCTACGCAGGCTTGCCACAGTCTTTCAGGAAGAGTTAGTTGCAATAATTATCTGTGCCACAAGACGAGGATTCCATAATTCCAGAGACGTCTTCTTCTCAATTAGGTAGATTGCTCTACATACCATCAGACGGCTACGTGATTCGAGACGGATGTGGGATCGCTTGCATAACCTCATAGAAATTAGTAGCCAAAACAAGCTTTCTAGTCTAGATACCCGGGAATTCAGTTTTAAGGACAACGAGACAACATTGCCTAGGAGAGCTCCATAAAAACCCGTATTGAACTTGAACCCTTCTGTGACATTCCAAGATGCCTCAATGAGTGCATGTTAGATCATATAAATGGTAGGTAAAAGCTCCAGGACAAAGGCAGGCGAAAAAGTTTATAATTAATTCGCCGAGGCTTACCACAGAGCTACTCCTACTGAGAACTCCTCTGTAGACTGATGACTGAAGGCATTCTCACTGGCCACTGTACACTTAACAAGCATATACCTCGGATAGCCCTGCTAACCGGTAGCCTGTGTAGGTACTGTGTCAGTATGAGAACGTGTGTGGTTGAGATTTCGCTTCTTTGGGGAGAAAAAACTGAGGTCTTCAAGAACGATCCCTAGAATGTGAATTCCAAATAAGCAGTTAAGCAGACAAGTATTTTCTTCTAGTATTCACTGGCCAACGTGGAAATTCTTAAATTAATTATTAAGAATAAATCTTATCTTTTATGATTTTGTAAACGAACATCAAGTCAAGGTTTTGCCTCCTAGTGAATAGAAGTGACAACAAGTTTGAAGTCCTGTTCACTTCATTATTAAATCTTAGGAGGTATATCATAGTTAAGTTCCTCTTTTCCGAAACCGAAAAAGACGAAGACTCTTAGTACTGCATCAAATTGTTTCAATTCATGTTTTTTGTTTGTTTTGATTACTGACAGCTGTGTCAACGCCTGCAGGCAAAAAAATCATAAGTCATTCAATTCAACCGCTATGTTATATTCCCCCAGCTACATCATTCAACTAGTGTGATAAGGCGTAACGCATCTCCCTACCACAAGCTATGCATCTCCCTAGGAGAGATCAAGATCCGCCTATATCAACCCCTAGGAGATTGGAAGGAGTAGTAGGAGAAATTTTTCCACAAGTATAACATAAGGGCTAGCTATACTGTATCAAAAAATCTACAATTCAGTCTTGTACACACAATCATCAAGAAAACATCACAATCACACCAACATTCTGCCAGTTGTCTGTTATTTCAACCCACGCTACCACTTTCTATACCAGTCAGTGTAAAGTGCTTACAATACTCAGTTTACTCAATCAATATATCAGTACAGTCATTGTACTTTTGCTGAAAATGCAGCAAAACCTAATAATTATATTGATAACAGTAAATAAAAAGTCGATTATTCTGTGCAGACAACGTAATTTGCTGTATTAATTAGAAACACTTAATTTGCCCTGCTAAGTACATATTTTGATGTTAATAGCGACACTTTTGTCGTGCTGAATATGTTAGATTGAAGTATTTTGTAGTGCAGTTTAATATTCCTTTTACTTATGTTGAATAAAAAGAGTACTTTTTGCTGTCTTTTGAATCAGATAAGAATACACCATTTCTGTTGGCCTCCTACTCACATTGCGAAGTCTAGGTCGACCATTTCCTCGTTCACGAGGAATATTGTTCAAATTTGAACTATGTTACGATGATGTAATAGATTGTAGACATATCTTGACTGCAACCAAAATTCATAAGGCAATTCTCCCAATGCTATCTTATCCGCTACAGTTGTGTCACCCAACAGGTCACATGAGGCGTAACGCATCTCCCTGCCTTCCATTCATATCGTAGGTAAGGTCAAGATCCGCCTACCTTAACCCTTCAACCCCTATAGTCTGTCATTTCTATTCACAACGCTACCACTCTCTATATTCAGCCAGTGTAAAGTCCTTGCAGTTCACTGTTTTCTCTACTAATATATCAGTATTCAGTCAGTGTACATTTCTTTTCTACACATTTATCTGTATAACCTCACAAAAATCCCACTACACAACCATTGCCTGAGGATCCTTAAGTTTTATTTAAGTCCTTCTATTCAGTTAATGAGCAACTAATTAAAGAAATTAGTTTGCAATTAAAATGCATTTTGCTGGATGTGGAGTGTCCGTGTCTGTGTTATATGCAATATTACTTCTTGCATTCTGAAAATATTTTTATTTGAAAGTAGGAAACTTGGGGCAACATAAAAATAAAAAACTTATTTTCAAGGACTGACAAGTTCCTCTCCAACCAATGTAATTATCAATGGTTTACCCAAACTCATGTTAAATCCATGCACCGTAGGCATTACGATTGGTTTAATTTAAAAAAAAAAACACTTGGGTAATAATTGTAATCAACAGTAACCTGCAGTGACTTTAAAAAAAAAAATAGATAGGGAGAAAGAAAATCATGTAAAGCACACGAAAGTCTTAGGTGGGTAGTTATTGTCGCTTGCGCAGTCAATCATGCGCTTGGCCACCTGCTGACCGAATCATGCTGTTTACCCGCCGCTCACTCAAATGATTCCCACGCTGGTGTGTGTTGTGCCTTTTTATTCCACTTGTAATTACTTACTAGCCAGTGACCTGCCCTTCAGCATTCTTTCATATCAAGATTTACCCTCTTTACCTGTATCAACTTTAAATAGAATATAGGTTTTTTTTCCTTATTCTTCTTTTCTCTGTTATTTATTTTGGAGGATGAAGGAAGATTTTTCTAAGATCATACACGCGCATGTGTGTTTGTCAGTCTATATTATACAAACTAACTTTAAGTTTGATTATCTTTGCTTTCCAAGTTCGGCACAAACACTATAGATAAAATAGTAATGTAGGTAGCTCACATTTCTCTAATGTTCACCTGACTAGCTTCAAACATACAATATTCATATTATCAAGATATTATGTTCAAGTTAAATAATATAATCATAGTATTATATTAGAACTTTTATCTTTTATCATTATCATGTTACAGTTCTTCAAATTTGTATTCAGTTATCTCGTAGCTAGATTTCTGGAAAATCAAAATTATACACCAACTGTGTACATGGTTTAAATATCAGGAATTGAAATCAATATTAAGTAAAATTCTAAAAAGTAGGTGTACATTAGGTATATTTATAAATATGAAGCCACAGATAATCCACTTTCAATATTGACTAACAGTTTATCCTAGCAACGTCTCTGATGCGTGCTGATCACCCAAGACATATGGGGATCTTGTAGATGTACCTGAAACTTGCATCAACACTCTGATTCAGAGTAGGAAGTGCAAATATGTAAAGAGTGCAATGCTCAAATGCTAACTATTCTAATTATTATAATATGAATGATATAATATAAATTATTATAAACTATACAATTGATTGTTTACCTTCTCTTACTCCCCTGGTAAGAGAAAGTATTGAGATGACTCAAATTTTCGAAAGTGAGTTTTCACGGGAAATACATATTTTGAGGTCTCATAAGTATGAAAAAAATATTTGTAACGAACGGGCTGTGTGAGCATAAAATATCTCTAAGTCGAAAAATCTTAAGAAGCTATCACGTGGTACTACAATTTAGTATACGACCACCGCATTTGACACGTAGGTTTCGTGCAAAATCTATCAAACAGAAAATATGACTTTACTGAATATTTGTTCGAAGTTTTTCGCGATTTGTCTCGAAAACAGCTTTAACGATCGTCTTTAAACTTTGTATACGATCTATATGCATAAATATCTATCATTTATATTTGAAACATTTTTCGAAGAAAATTATTTTATGGGCTTGGGCGGAATTTGTGGCGATTAAATTTCAAATTTATGTTATTTGTTTTTGTTCAAAGTTCAAGCGCCGTCTTCTAGTCTACCGTGTAACTACATTGAAGTGACTATCTGAAACAATGGCTCCATCAGCAAGGAACACCCCACCCTTTTATGTTATAGCTGTAAAAACAAAAAAAAAATGCAATTTTAATTTATTAACAAAATATGTGAATTTTCTTAATTGTATTAACCTATAATAAAATAATGTTTTATATCAGATTTTTTGCTTCTTTCTGGCAATTGTTACGCTTCTGTTCTCATCGTAATCTGTTGATTTTTATGAATTTGGTAATCCAGGGTTTCTCATACTAGGTTTACTGTTCCATGTTACACCATATCCTTCAAATATCACTCACTTTTTAATTGAATCAGTATTTTTCTTCTGCACCTCATTTTTAAGTATATTAAATCCCAATTCGTCTCTCTTGATAGTAACCGAATTTTCTGATCCATAAATAATACTGGCAGTACTAGAGTTTTATAGAGCTGCACTTTTGTCTCTAGACTGCGCCCTACTGTTTCACTAATCTGTTTTATAAATTTCTTAATCGAGTTCCACCAGTAGAATCTAAGTAATTAAAATAAAAAAAAAATGTGGCAGCAGATTGTACAGGAATATACATATACATATATATGTACAGAATATAGATGGCAATGGGTTAGAGATTTAATACGTGTCAGTGGTAATACTTCTTCAGCACGCCTTGGCATTCTTATTGGGCTAGAACAGAGTGGAGGGGCTACAGTATTATAGATAACACTACAGAACATATATTGATTAGTACAAGAGCACACTGTACAGATAACCGCTTTGTCGGCCTGCACTACTTATCAATATTACTGTACAGTGACCAATGATCTGAAGATATCTGACGGACCCTTAGATCCCGACCAAACAGCTGACAAACATTTTTTCCTGTTTCTTCCTGTAATCTCAATTCCCATCTGGTTGTGGGTTGCATACTCACTTGTTCCTCCCAAGTAATAAAGTGCTCTACGGCCGGCCGTCTTCCCCATGTGTGCGACTTGTTTTTAATATTTCTAAAATATTTGTCATTTATCTTCCTATCCGATTTCGGCATCTTCTAAAACATCTCTCTCTCTCTCTCTATTCCTGCAACAAATTCATATTAATTAAACAAAAATGTTTTGATTAAAAGATTAATTTTATTGGTACAAGCTCATCGAGATTATTTATTTTTTCATTTTCTCCTTTCTTTTTTACTTTCTCTTATAGCTTTAAGAAGTATTACATAAAGTTACATTTCCGAAATCGATTTTTCATCCGAAATACATTTTTTGAGGTTCTCATAATAACGAAATAAATTTTTTTGTGCAAATGGTCTGGTTGTTTAAAAAAAAAAAATCAGATGCGAAACAGCCACACGACGTTTTCTCCAATTAATACAATTTATTTAACAATTGTTCTTTAAAAATTCCATGTTTACAATATTTACTTGGGCTGGCCATAAAAAAGGGGTAGGGGCTATACTTGTATACCTGAGCGAACTTACATAGAACGCGCTCAGTTGAAGTCAGATTTTCGCAGGAAACTGAAAAACTGATCAGTAAAATCGTATATGCGGTCAACCCTTTTTTTTTCTCGAAATTTTGGCAGCATTTATGATTCTACTTAATATTATAAAGATAAAGGAATAGTATAATAAATTTAAAATGCCAATTTAGAAGAAAACCCTCTCCAAATCCCTGTTAAATGAATTTTCCTCGAGAAATGTTTTTCAATAAAAGTTTAAAGAAATCGTTGTTTTCGAGAAAAATGCTAAAAAATTGAAAAGTCTATTCAGTAAAATGGTACTTCCGGTTGAGGAATTTTGACAGATAACTTCCTATCGGATTCCATAGTGAGACCTAAACGGAATCAAATTTAAATTTTACGTGCTTTTTCGTTTTTGAGCTATGCCGTTCACACATACAGACCGTTTTCTAAAAACCACTTTTTTGGACTGGGACATCAAACCGTTGTATATCCGGTGAAAACTGGATATCGAAAATTTGACACTCCTTTCTTTATAGAAATAATAAAAGTAAAAATGTATTGATTTATTTATTTATTCTGTTGTATCCTACAGCACCCTTTCCAGATTGAGATCTCTGAGGAATCTCAGGATCTTGGAGGTTCTGTGGAGGATATATCTTCCTTCAACACCCATGCTTCAGAATCTTCTCTGACGATAGCATCGCAGTCCGTTAAGAGGTGTGGTGTATTGGAGCCTCCGCCATCCCTATGGAATCTGCAATACTATCATATCGTAGGCCCAGGTTCTTCAAGTGCCCATTGAGTCTACAATGCCCCGTGAGGAAACCCTTCAGCATACGAAGCCTATTTTTACTTAAACTGAAGCATGCTTCAGATGTTTTCTAGTTATAACCGCCCAGGCAGGTCTTGCTTCAATCCTGGAAGATCTCTTCACTTCCTCCTCGTTTCTAAGTTCTTCCCGAAGAGACTGGTCACTTACTTAGAAGGGTTCAGGCCGCAAAAAGGGAGAGGCAGCGTCTTTTCTTGCCAGGGAGTAGGCCATCTCATTTCCTTCCACACCAACATGCCCTGGCATCCAAAGTAAAGAAACTCCATTGCTCCTACTCAGGTCATTGAGTTTGCCGAGGCAATCCCATACCATTTTTGAATCCATATATGTTGATTTAAAAACATTCAGTCATTAAGTAAAAAATTTAATTACCTCTAAGTTCATATACAAGTTATATATGTAACATCGTTTCAACGGAAGCTCCTGTTGATGAACGAAGCAAGCAACAAAACTTGAGAAGAATAAACAACTAAAAGAATAAGAAGAGGACGCTCTGTCACCATTATGTCATCACTTCCGGAATAACAATTTTTGTCACAATATTTTTCCCGAAAGGACGATTATAATGGTATTCTGGAGGCTAGAATTTAAACTGCAGTTTAAACCTTTGATATGGGGTTGTAACAGATGGCGTGTTAGGTAAACGAATTTAATCCTTACCAACTTTATAATGTAATGCAATCCCAAATAACGTTTAGTAAGCATAGCAAACTTAAAAAAAATTGTGTACATTTTTATAATTGTTGAAAACTCAAGACAGAAAAATTTTTCATTTGACAATATTTACTGTTTTTAGGAAAAAATAAAAATTACCGAACGGCAGTGAAATAGCGTACCCAACATCATTCTCCACTAAATAGAATGCAATCTCTACACTGAACTGATGTTGTTGAAAGGACTTATTGTCTTTAGGCTTGACAAAATTTCAAGTAATTGACATCGAGGAGAAATGTTCACTGAGTGCAAACTGGTGAATGTAATATTTTACATTTAACGTACAAAAAGATGAAAGTGTAAACAGAAAGTGATAATACTCTGCAGAGGAAATTGAAAGTAAAAGAAGGCGGCAGGGCTCTTCCAACACCAGACATAATATACTTAGTGAAGAGTGTGAGAAACAAAGTGAGATTGTGTGAATGAGTGTGATAACGGAGGAGTGAGGAAGTTGCACGAATGAATAAAGTGTGAAGTATAGGCTAACAAGCAGCAAGCTTAGTCACAAAGTGAGCGGGGAAACGTGAATTATGGAAACACTCGGTCTTAAAGTGATCTGGTATTCTATTGAAGTTACACACTTCACTTCAAGTAGTGTCTGTGTATGTGAGAGAGAGAGAGAGAGAATGACAAGGAGTCTATCTTCACACCTGATTGGCTTATTATAATGTGTTAGAGCGGAAAGTTATTCTTATGGGGAGATGTTAATGTTAGCAAACTCTTGTTTAATTCATTGGTTTGCTTTGGTGGTAAAAAGGGTCGAGTGTGGCGCTACCATATAGGGAACCGCCTTAAAGTACTCAGCCATCGCGAAACATACTACGTCACAGAGTGAACCAACTGTGATACACACGCATGCATCCATGGTGACACATTATATTCGGTTTATTCAAGAATAGTTTGCACGTTTAGTTTATTGAAATTGAACTAGTTAACTTCCTGTTTACAAAATAAACAAATATCGTACAATTAAAAATATATATATATATAAATAAAAAGCTAACTTCAAGGGCTATTCACTAGATGAAAAGAGAAAGAACTGTAAATCAAAGATAGTTTATAAAAGAATACGATACATTTAATGTCATAAGTTGGCACCACTGTTAACAGCAGATTGACATGTATACTTAACCTCAACTACTCACTCATCGATCGCAAGTCTTATAGACGTTTGCACTTTGGAAGAATAGGTTTAATGAAACGATTTCTGTGTCTAAAGGGATGAAAACACATCTGAAATTTAATGAAGAAGACAAACGGGTTACAGAAGAAATCTACAATACTAGAGAAGAAAGAAACCTACAATTACGAAAAAGTGATGTTTGGTGGAAGAAAGAAATATTCTTCTCAAGCATAATGTTCCCCGCTATACATTACGTAATCTATGTTGGAAACTATGGAAAAATTTGGCTGAAAAATTTTGCCATATCGAATCTCGCACCAACAGATTTCTTTTTGTTTGCGTTCTACCCATGAGGCATCAAGTTTCACCAGTGAAGAAGTGAAAAAAAAAAAAAATGATCCACACTTCGAGAGAAAGAACTTGATATTCCGTTTGCTACCGCATCAGGCACGAAGAATTTAATCAAATTCCACCAACCGGAAGTGTTATTTTACTGAATGTTCTTTTTTCCCGAAAATTACCCCAACGATTTTTCTTTAAAATTGGATGCTAACCAGTAAGAGATTTAATCCGACCACATTTTTAGAAAAATTTAAGTTGGTTCTGTGGAATCTTACGATCGATTTCAAGTGTTTTGCGGTTTGATCTAAGACCTGTTTGCTGGATCAATACAATCGTAGTCCCCAGTACTATCTGGTATATGAGTACACTATCTAAAATATGGATTTTTCAGACCAAGTAAACTTTGAGTAAAAATTGTAAGTTTAATAAACACTTGTCAATTTTTTAATTATATTAATTGCAAATTTTATTATATGAGGCTGGGGGAGTGCTTGAATTTAACTTGTACAAGGGCCGCCCCTCATGCACACGGCGACTCTGTCCATAAATGTTTCGATAAAAATGAACAGGTTAATATTTTCTCTTGGAAGTAAGTCATAACTGTGATTGTAATATATTAAGGGTATGAAAATAAAGCGGGAGGAAAAGCCTGAGATTTTGGAAGTTTATTTTAAACTGAGAGCTGTTAAAGAGCACCGATTATTAGAAAATAAATTTTCATTGTTAAACCAAATACACTTCCTCTTTTTCAATTTAGTCTAAATATTTTTATCTAAAGTAAGCCTAAAATTACAATCCTGAAGACTTAAACTGAAAAGTGCCAAGTGTTTTTATATTTCATGTATTGGCGGTCTTTCTCTGATAGATGAAGAAGGTTTATTGTCAGAAATATATGGGGAGAGACATCTGTTAAGAGCCAAGAATGGCCATTTGAATACAATACTGTACCATTGTCTGCAAACAAAAAAAAAAGCTTCTGTCTCTCTAAAGTTCTTTTACAAAAGGATTGATGAACAACTGTAGTGGTTTCGTGGCCGTGGACAATTTCTTCTATTTCTGCTCGCAACAAAAATGGTGAATTAAACTGGACGAGTATATAGTTCGGATACTTCGAGTCATGTTTGTTAGAAGTAAATACTTTTATTTAAACATCAGAAATATAAAAAATGACTTTTGCGGTATGTTCAGTGAACTCCTGATAGATTTAAATCAAAAACTCACTTGCTCTAACAAACTTGGTTCGCTATTCGGGATGTACTTAATGAAATCCTAGAATTTAACAAGCGGAATAACAGTAAAAGTTAAGTGGAAGATCGAAGCTGTTACTGAAATAAAAGAGAAAGAGAGAAAGGAGAAATAAGAGAAACCAGTGAGGACTTACGAAAATGAACTGTCGGATTCAACTAAACGTGCACTAAGCAGACACTCAAAACCCTGGGATTTTTTCCTAGTCATAAATTGCTTCTTTAATTAAGTCTGGCCGACTTCGGCAAGAATATTTCCTTCGTCAGAATTTGGTTCTTCAAATTCTATGGAAATTACAAAAGAGCTTCAGCTGCAATAGATTTGGGTTTATAGTCGATCTCTCTACGCATCTGACATCTCCAAAACTAGTCCATCCACCATGTCAGCTCGATCTTCGTTAACCCCGCGACCTTCTTGAAAAGATTGACGGGCTGATATCACAGCGGGAGTGTTACCACCGGAAAGTATCCTACTTCATGACCATTTCGTCAAGACTGAACTTCATCATATTTACTTACTAAGTTATTATAAAGTAAATATTTGAAATGCAAAGCAGAGCAAGGCAATGTTCTCTAACTGTGAGTTGATAAAGAAAGCACAACACTTGTAATTGACTAGATGTGTTTTCCAAGAGTTGGAGGTTATTGAATATGTGTTTGCATCCTCAATGCGAATAAAACATCTGGGATTTCATATCCTTCGAAGCATGCTTATTTTTATGGCTTATTTATAGGTACTGATTGGTTTTGGATTCGTGTAAGAGATAAGTTTAGAGTTAAATTTCTGTTACATACCATACCGTTCTTTTTTTATATTCTCTTACTATAAGAGGAAGTATTGTGAGCGTGTGAAATTTTCGAAACTGAGTTTTCACCGGAAATATATGTTTTGAAGTGCCCTGAGTTTGCAAAAGTGATTTTTAAAAAACGGTTACTATGTATAATCAGCATAACTCAAAAACGGAAGATCGTATAAATTTGACACGATCACAGTACTTCCTTCGACTAAGAATATGGGAAAGTAAAACTTGCTACGGCGGATAAAATCCTAGATTTTGGAGGTTATGTTATCCTGCCTGAAATAATGGTTTAAAATTGAGTCTTCAGTTCCTGTCTTCAGTAAGTTCACTTAATTTTTTCGATTAATATAGAATAATGAAAATAATAATAATAATAATAATAAAAACAATGCTTAATAGTGCCAATGTCTGTCTGCCTTCAAAAATCCCTTTAGTAAGAATCGACTAATATTCCATTTCTCTAAAGACATCTTCTGTTTCTTTTATTTTTGTTTCTAAATTACTTTAACGGACCTTTCAAGTAGCTTTCAATATCAATCTTCACTAGATTCAATCCATTCACTTCCACTAACTTATACTAATGTATGTCCTTATAGATGTCGGCAACATCTTTGTTTTTTGGACGACGTGTTCCTCAAGTGATGGAACCCAAAGTAAGGAGTAGAAAGAGAAAGAGTATGAAACAGACAGACAAAAGTCTTAAAGATATTTTCTACATTTTAACGTACAGTATGTAGAGTGATGTAAGCCTCAATCACCACACACAATTTAGTCTTCAAAAAGCATTATCAACTCTAAATGGACTGTCAAAATGGAGAGAACAAGAAGACTGTTCTGGCTGAAAGCTTACATCATTATAATAAGTGCAGGCACGAGCTGTGTGCTCGCCGGTAAATGGCGGACGTTGAGCTTAAGTCGTGAGCTCCACACTACCAACTACCTATTACTTTGGCCTGTAACACCGCCCTCTACCTTCGTCCTCTATCACTAATACAAACTACTGCATTTTTTTTTTTCAACACTACTCTTAAAAACTATTGAAATAGTTTTTTTTCTGTTTTTTTATTTTTTTTACAAAAGGATTAAGGCAGGTATGCTGCATGTCAACTAATTTCTTTAAAATTTTCACTGCACAGATTGTTGGCGAAAATGGAACAAGAAATATAGGACAATGGCAGTGCCTGTTGAGGAAGAGTGTTATAATGATATATGGTCAGTCTGCTTTGCCAACGATTAGGTGGTGTTAGCCCAGGATAGCGAGGATTTGGATATATGACAAGGAAGCTAGGGGAGGAATATGCGATTTAGTGTTTAAGAATTGATGTCGGTACTGGAGAGGTGAGTGACCGGGAATGTTAGAACCGAACGAATTAATAATAGAATTAATAGAATCGAGAGAATTAATAATAATAGAACCCGTAAAGGTTCACTGTGCTTTAGACTACTAAACCTAGGTCCGCTGAAGTGCTGTAAGTAATTTTAATAAGATCGTCTATAGTGAGTTTGCTATATTTTTTGGTGGGCGGGGGGCCTCGCATTGCATGCCAACAGCCATTGGCTGTATTTTCTTAACTATTTATTTTAAAAGGACTAAATTTGAAGGTTATTCTCAGTATTCTTATCTAAAGGTAATAATCTAATAAAATATTATGGGACTCATAGGACCCACAATGCACTCGTTGGATTTTCGAATAGATTGGCTGTGAAAATTCATGTCAGTATATGACTGCATTTGTAAATAGATATACTAAATTTGCTACCTTATTCATCATACGGCCAGAAAAATATTTTTTTCAATTCAGTGTTCCTCATGATCGGATTGCTCGAACCACTTCCCGCTTTTTCTTTTTCTTTTTTAAATTATCTATATAGTAATTAAAAAACAAGACATGCAAGGAAATCGTAATCGAAATCATAATGCATCTCAGAAAAGTCTACTAATACGTATATAAGTATCGTAACGCATTGCTGACTTTTTTCTTTCTTTTTTAAATACCTGACACAATAAACGTGTTAAAGTAATAAACTGGCTTAAATATTTGGGATCGTTGTTAGAGACGGAAATAAGTTGAAGCAAAGGAAACAACAAGAATGTTGTACCCATATTTATAAGTTCAGTTCTTTCTCCAAAGAAACTAAAAAGAAAATTTATTATTACGTTGTGGACAGTATATTGCTCTAAGGCGCCGGAACCTGGACGACCTCATAGAAAGCGAGACAAAAGATTAGGATGGTAGAAATGAAGTTCTGGAGGAATAGATCTATGAGGATCATTTATTTCACGAGGATTCATTTTATTTCAGGAACAGTATTTCTTACACTATTCGGGTGGATAGAGTAAGAAATGAGGACATAAGGAAATAAATGAAAGTAAAAAACGACAGTTCAACAAGGCTCCCTTGAGCAAAAAAATTTCAATTGTCACGTAAAATGGATGACCCGAGCAGTAAGCCAAGATGGGGCCACGATGGAGCGGGTGCCACAGGAAAAACGGAGAAGACAGCGGGAGGCGGCAACAGTGGAGGGATAGTTTGGAGGAGAAAATGACTTGAGGCACAGCGACTGGGAGGATAGAGGGAAATGGAATGAGGCTTTTGACTGAAGAAGTTACTTAGAGGCATGCCGGCAAAGTAAAGCAAGTTTTCTTTTTACTTTCTCTTACCGCAGTAACAGGAAGTAATTCGATCCTATTAAATTTTCAAAATAGAGTTTTCGAAAAAAGAAGCTCACAAATTAATATTGGGTTTAGATATACTAACGAAGTCCAATACGAAGTTTTCGGGCAAAATCCATCTACCGAAAATGCGACTTTCCTGATTTTTTTTGTTTTTTGCGATTTTCTCGTAAATGGTTCCAACGATATTCGTTAGACTTAACACAGTATCTGCACAAATAAATGCGATATGATATAATCTTTGCCTATTAACTACACACGTTTAAGCACTTTGTTCCACAAAGCTTACCCTTGTGAATAATATTAAGATATATTAAATGCATCTCTTGAATTTCATGTTTAGTGTAAAACGGTTAATCGGAAAAAGAGACTTTACAGAATGGATTTTGCGCGACTTTGAAGAAAAATTATGGAGAACTTCACAAATTGTGAACAATTATTCTCCCTTAATTACAGAATTAAAGGAAATGCAACTATGATACTATTTTCGATCTACTATCATCGCAGATCACACGTTGAAACAATCCCGAATGGCATACTATCATTTCATCCTTTATCTTAAATCCTTTTGTTTTTATCTGATGTATCTCTTAGTTGGCTGATCGGCTTTTGTTTTTAATTAATTCACAAAGTATTAATGCCAATTGGCAAGAAGCAGGCAAAGTAAAACATGGTTTGTAGTCCAGGATAGAGGAGAATAATCGATAAATTATGTGTGAAATAGATCGCAATTAAATTATGATCTTCGTCAGATTAGAATAAATGGGAAATTCAAGGCGATGGATGGGTTTTTTGATCAATCAACTGCCCTAAGATCTTGGGAGTAAAAAATGAAAAAAAATCCTTGCTATCTAGAATTTCTATTGTAGCTCTCCAATCGATCTGAAGACGTTTTAGGAATATATCAGAAACTAAGTAAATATTGATTCGGAAAAAATATTTTAATTATTTGGGACATGCTGTATGATGTTGCTACAATATTTGAACCTTACATAAAGTTCAATGTGAAAGTTATGTTCGAGTTATTTACTAGTCGAGCTCTAGTAAAAATGCAATCTAGTTTGAAGCCAGCTATGTAGAACCCAAAATCTATAGTTAGATATACAGCAATAATAATAATAAGAATAATAAAACGTAGATTTGATTAGAATACCAAACCGGACCAAAGAAGCAAACAACCATAATCATACACACTTATGAAAATAAATCACGTAGACAAAAATGAACCACCGGTAGTATTTTGGTATACAAAAGTGAGGCAATGAATAGAATTAAGAAAAAAAATATATGTAGCAGATAGGAAAGAATGGATGGACGTAAAAGAGAACAACAAATTATGGCCGATCTCAATAAATTACCCGGGAGTAGTTTGAATTTAATTAAATAATTGTGAATGAGTGGTGTACTGTGTTTGTGTGTGATGATGAGGAAGGAGCATGAAGGCGGGGACTTGTATATATGCTGATGACGGTGGAAGATTGCGCGGAGAATGGTAGCAACGGTTGGTGGCACAGCCTGGCGGCCAGACCTAGTATTAATGAGCGCTACAACTAAAGAGAAACAACCAAAGACGTTCTCAGTCTATCCCTTTCTTTCTCTCGCTCGCACACTCTCTTTAACTGGCCAGATCGTTGTTGTTGCTACACCCTGGCCACGGCCATATCCTAGATTATGATGCTGATGACTGTAATTAAGTGGGCACCCAGCTTCCGTCCACACATAAACCCTATCTCTCACGTCACGTCCACCTACATTACTTCTACTATGGCTTCTAGAACACTGGGGGACTACTGGATAGCCGAGTCTTTTAATACTACCAAACTAGTTACCATGATATTACCACTACTCTAAACTCAGGAAATTACCTCTCCAAACTTTCATTCCATGTCCATCGAGAAACGAGTAGCAGCATTTTTACAACATTATACAAAGAAATGTAATAATAATTAATGTTAAGATTGTTTATATTATGTTATTGGAAGCGATGGACAAAGACTGAGTATCTCGTCAAGACTCAAGACAAGTTAGGATTCTGAATAGTGGCGGCTGGTCCATTATATTGCCTGCAAAAATTTTTAGTTAAAATATACATTCTTAATCTGAACTATTTCTTCTAGTTGATTTGAGAAAACCTCTAATTGGTTAAGATTAATGCTAGTTTTTCAACACTGACACTAGAGTCGCTACTTGTACTCTAAACGCACAATTGGGAGAGACAAGTAGTTGCGGGGTATGTAGTATATTGGTAAAGTGTTGGCCCATATACTTCCTCAGGGATGCAGAGGTTTTTGTGAGCCTAACCAGGACTGGACAAATATTTCTAGTTTTAAAAACTTCTTTTTTTTATCTTCAAAGAAAATGAATTACGCTAATCTATGAAACATTTCTACTTATAAAAGTCTTATTTTTGAACTTTTTTTCAGAAATAGTTTCAGCTTATTATAGTTTAGATTATGCAAGACTACCATGAATAATATAATAAATATTTCAATTTAAACCACTATCATGTTTCCCGGCTAATTTACGCTGTAATTGTGATCTAGGTAACATTGAATTGTAACATTTTAAACTTTCTGCCAATGAGGTTTGTTTATTGAAGAGAGTATTTGCCAAAATTTTCAAAATTCAATATTTACTGGAAATACACGTTTTGATACGAAAAAAATGTTTTTAGCGAATTGTGTGTGTGTGTGTGTGTGTGCGTGTGTGTGTGTGTGTGCGTGTGTGTGTGTGAAATAAAATATCTCACAAACAAGAAGTTGGAGGAAGCTCAAACTTAGTATCCCATTTATATACTACCACCGCATGTGACACGAAGTTTTCGGACAAAATCCATCGACCGGAAGTGCGAATTTACTGATTTTTTTTTTCTGTTTTTCACGATTTTTTCGAAAACGGCTTCAATGTAGTAATAACAACCACATAGAGAAAGGTCGTGTGAGCATTTCACAATAATTGCCGTACATTAGAAAGTAGGATCACACCATGTTTTCGGCTTCTTGTGTATGAAAAAACATGTTTACCGATGATTGTTTGTTTTTATTTGTTCGGGCCAATTCTAGAAATAGTAGGAAATTGTAAACTGATATCCGGTTTAAGCACCACCATACGTTTAGTATACGAATGTTTCGATTAAAAGTAAATGCGATTTTTAAAATACTTTTTAACAATTTCCTCGAAAACTCGTGAAAATAATTTGGTTGAAATTGCTTATGCTATCAACACTCTTTACATAAGCACGTTATTTTTATTTAGAACATTGTTTTCTTGAAAGTTTTGATGGGGAGAGGCGGTCTTCTCTTTGTGACAAATGAGGCGGTCTTCTCTTTCTTCAAAAATGTCGAATAAAAATTTAATTTTACCAGCATATATTTTAGTGATATAATGGGTGAGTTAGGTGGAGAGAATTTAAGTCTGGTTGATGAAATGAGAAGACTTTGTTAACACTGGTTAACTAGTATATTAATAAAGAGACACAGTCTCCCTGGACTTTACAGTAGAGAATGGTTAAGGTAGAGTGGTATGAGAATGACACATAGTGACTGGCGAGATGTTGAACTAAGTGAACTGTCCCTCTCTGGACTGTCCGTTGCTGTATTTATCTGGTTTCTCCTACTCCAGTCCGAGAAAGTGGTTGGGTTCGTTTCTCTTCTTTCTACTCTCTTTGGTTGTCTTCGCTCTACTCTCTTTGGTTGCTGTTACAGTAATGTTATATGTTGCCTCGGTATAAGTAAGAGATATTATAGTATTGGAACATAGGATTCCAACATTGTAGCCAGTATGCAAATTAAAAAAGAATAGTTATAGTTATTTTTGGCGGAAATCGCGAAAAACAAAAAAAAAAACAAATCCGTAAAATCACACTTCCGTTGACGGTTTTTTGATCCAAACCTTCGGGGTCAGATGCGTTGTGGTTTCTAAACATAAAATATCACGATTGAGCTTCTTGACAACTTCCCATTTTGAGCGTTTTTATTCACTTGTTCTGAGCAATTCCTTAAAAACCGAAAACGAAATTTTGTTTTGTGTTCAGAATACCTCAAATCTTGTATTTCCGCTGCAACCTCAATTTCAAAAATTAGACACAATCACAATAACCATCACTTCGACAGCAGTAAAAAAATTTACAATAAAAAAAATCTGGTGTGAAACCAGTCACACAACTTTCTCTTACTTAAGTTTTCAAAATTCTAATTGTCAAACTTCAGTTAGTATACAAAATTTAATGCAATTCGTCGGTGTTTTTATGGATAAAATCACAAAAACTGAAAAAACTGTTAAGTAAAAACACACTTCTGGTTTACTAATTTTCTTGAAACTTGGAATTTCAACAACATATTTAATTGAAATTAATATTATTTAGATGATAGAATTGTGTAATAAACTAAACTAGCACATTAGAGGAAACCGTAACCCCACCACTCCCCCCCCAAAGTACCCTTAAATCAATTTTTCCGAAGAAATGTTTCAAATAAAAGTAGTAGCTGTTTGTATGTCTAGTTGATATAACAAGTTTAAAGAAAATCATTGGTAGCCATTTTGGAGAAAATCGCAAGGAAGTGAAAAAAAACAACTAGTAAAGTGGTACTTCCGGTTGAGGAATTTTGACAGATGACCTACTGTCGGATCCGATGGTGATACCTAAACGGAATATCGAGTTTGAACTATCTAGGATTTTTCGTTTTTGAGCTATGCTGTTCACATACATAACATACATACACAAGACACACACACCACACACACACACACCACACTAAAACACTTTTTTGGACTTAGTAGACTTCAAAACGGATATTTTCCAGTGAAAACTCGACATCGAAAATTTGACACGTTACAATACTTCCTCTTACTAGGAGTAAGAGAAAGTAAAAATACTGGAGTGAAATACTCACAAAACTTTCTCTTACCATAAATATTCTTTAAAATTGCTACTTTACTAAGTATATAAAAAAAAAGATAGAAGTTTTACATGTATACCTGAGCGGCCTCATGTGGAGCACTCTATGTCAAAACTACAAAGCTTGTGCAGATTTAAATTTGAATTTACTGACAGACACCCCAAATCAAATTGTTCAGAAAAATGTTTCAATTACGAGTGATGCGTTTCTATCTATGCAGCAAGCATGCCAAATTAATTGTATGGTGTTAAAAAACCAAACATAATACTGAAATGGAACATTAGTGGAAAGCATAACGCTACTGTTCCCTCAAAACCTCTCAAAAATGAACTTTCTCGGAAAAATGTTTGAAATAAGTGTTACTATGTGAGTAGATAGTATACATACGAAGTTTAAAGAAAATCGTTAGAGCCATTTTCCAGAAAATCGCAAAAATAAAATATAAAAATCAGTAAAGCCGTACTTCCGGTTGATGGATTTTGCCCGAAACCTTGGTGTCAGATACAGCGGCCGTCCTGAACGATACCTAAATCACAAATACCTAAATAGTTACCTATTACGTTCACAATCACCTAAATAGTTCGCACTATTAGCCAGTACACTATTACAGATATATCTTAATTATGATTGAGAGGTATAACGAAAACCAAATATTCATGTGCTTTTCTGTTTTTTAAAATATTGATGTATGTCACATTTAACGGCATTAAACAACTTAAATTTTGAAACAAAGTGGCTCTGTTCTGTTTGAATTTGGAGCATGTCATTACTATGTGTTCCATATCTTCTGGGCGGTCAAAGGCTGAACAAAGAGGAGATGTAGCTTTACCTATTTTATAGAGATATTTCCTACAAATACTGTGATTGCAACGGAGTCTGTTGATAATAGTGGCAAACAATTTAGAGTGTGAAGATTTATGGAACCAAGGTTTAAGGCCAACCCACAGGGACTATGGATTTGTAAAATTGTCCTTTAGAAGAGTCGATGTAAATATTTTGCCATTTTTTATTGATTTCCTTTCTAGTATAGGCTTTAAAATCAGTATGAGGAAGAGTTATCGTTAACAAAGGGCAAAAGAATAATTATTTCATTGAATGCCGATAGTTTTTAAAAAAGTCTGAAAAATAGCTCCGCTAAAAAACTAAAGATAGCAGCACCTTACTGGCCTTATGAAGAAGTTGTTTACTCTGAATTTTGTCTAATATTTTTTATTTTTATCCCTATTTTCTTTTTTTGTGGGATGGAATATTTTGAAATCTAATTTGATTTTTGTAGCTTAGTTGGGCAAGCGATAAATCTATTGGATTAGCTAAAAACTTCTTGATCCCATTTCGCCAAATTAACCGTATGTGTAACATGAAAGATACAATTAATTAATAAAAGAAATTAATTAATAGATTAATCGCATTTACAATAGATTAATTAATTACATTTAATAGCAGAAAATGCTTCCACTTTCGGTTTTTCTAACGAATATTTTCTTACCAAAAATTAAACGACTTTTTTTTAAAGGAAGAATCGTATAATTAAATAAATATGATCTTTCTTTACAGTTTCCGGTTCATAAATTTATGTTGACAAAATTTTTGTTTTCACTTTTAAAAAAGAAATTGAAAATACAAATCGTCGGGAGTCCTTGAATTTTAATTCAAATTTGTTTTGTAAAAAATTATAACCAAGGTTTAAGAAGAGAAAAATGTCAAGTATTAATTGTAATTTTATTTTATACAACTTTGAAATAAAAAATTATGTTAATGACATCCATATTATAAAAAAATGTATAATAAAAAAAAATAACCTGTACCCCTGGTGGGACTCGAACCCACAATCCCCGGTTTAGGAGACCGATGCCTTATCCATTAGGCCACAGGGGCTTGAACTTCATAGAGCAATTCATAATAATTTCAGTACAGTTGTTACAATTGGTTTATTGTTGACAATACCCCAGTCAATTAAATTTTATAGAAAGAATTATTCATTAACTTGTAGACAAGTCAGAATTTATTTTAAATGCATAATTAATTGTAAAATGAGAAGTAGGCCTAGAGACTTTAATTTTGCAATAATATTTTTTCTTTTTCTTCTTTACTGACGCCAATATTGGACTCCCGTGCAATAAATATCATATAACACCGTGAAACTGAAAGTCTTTAAAGCATAATTTATTGAGTTATTAAAAAAAACAAAAACAAATATTCTAGAGGTGATTTTATTTAAAAAAAAAGAAGATAATTTTGTCTGATTTGATTTTAATAGAAATGAAACTAAGGAATGAAACTAAACTACTGACTAAAAATAATAAACACCACTCTGCAGTTCGTAAAAATGATTAAAACTGTCTATATTACAATTTGTACCACAGGAGGTAGAGGGCTGTAGGAGCTCAATTTTGTTTACATCTTTTATTACAAAGCAGTCCAGTCACCACAGTTCCTTCACCGTACTAGCAAATTAACCTTTTTGTTCAAACTATTGTACAAATAACATGATACAAGGCAGATATCAAATATCAGGAGATAGAAGGCTGTAGGAGCAAACTTTTGTTCATTTGTATGTTTTTATAAAAGTAACTACCAGAGTTCTCTGCAGCACAAAATTTTATTACTTACCCTTACTTCTAGTAAGAGGAAGTATTGTAATCGTGTCAAATTTTCGATATTGAGTTTTCACCGGAAATATCCGTTTTGAGGTCCCCTGAGTGCAAAAAAGTGGTTTTTAGCAAATGGTCTGTGTGTGTGTGTGGTGTATGTGTGTGCGTGTATGTGAACAGCATAGCTCAACAACGAAAAATCGTAGAAAGTTCAAACTTGATATTCCGTTTAGGTATCACCATGGGATCCGACAGTGCGTCATCTATCAAAATTCCTTACCGGAAGTAAGTGCCACTTTACTAGTTGGTTTTTTACTTAATTGCAATTTTCTCAAAAATTGCTCCGACGATTTACTTGAAACTTGGTATATCAGCTACAGATACAAAGAGATTTTATTACAGAGACAAAGAGACTTTTATTTGAAACATTTCTCCAGAAAAATTCATTGAAGGGCAGTTTTGGGGGAGGGGTGGGGTGAGGTCTTCCTCTAAAGTGCTATTTCAGTTTATCATACAATTTTGTCATCTAAATAATATTAATTACAATTAAATATGTGGTTGAAATTCCAAGTTTGAAAAAATCGAATGACCGGAAGTGCGTTTTTACTGAATTGTATTTTTCAGTTTTTTGGTATTTTCTCGAAAACGGCTCCAACGATTTTTTTTAAATTAGGAATGTTAACTACATATATAAAGTGCTACAACTTCTATTTAAAATATTTCTCCTGATAAGGTCATTTGAAGGCGCTTTTGAGGGAGTGGGGTTATGTTTTTCTCTAAACTGCTACCATAGTTGATTATACGATTCTACCATCCAAACAAAATTAATTAGAAATAAATAGATGCCAAAATTCCGAGCTTCAAGAAAATTAGTAAACCGGAAGTGCACTTGTACTGAACAGTTTATTGTGTGTCAGTTTTCTCCATCAAAACACGCACGAATTTCATTAAATGTGGTACTCTAACTAAAAAATTTATCAATTTAATTTTTAAAACTGGAGTAAGAGAAAGTTGTGCGAGTGTTTCACACCAGACTTTTTTTTTATTTGTATATTGCTTGTTTAATTTTAGTTCATGTATATTGTTTCTTCATGTAATGATATCCCTAACAGAGTATTGGAAATTTTTCCTTGTCGTAGAAACTGGTCCATAGTGAAGATTTATTGTTTTTGATATTTGCATCTTTCTGATGAATTCTGCAATAAACTTCGTTTTGAAATATTTCTATATCTTTATTTTTACTATAATATGTATGTGGAATTAACAAAAATATTTATTACCACCCTGTAAAAATATAGATCTAAAAATAAGTGAGCTTCTATATAAGCCTTCTATCCTGATATGTATCCTACTGCAATGTATGATGTAATAAAATTGATATTAAGGAGTCACTTTATTTTTTATTTTTCGGTAAGTATACAATATGATGGTTTTATTTTTGTAAATAATGCAATTAATAATTTAGTGTCAAATGGAAACTTAAATTAACTATTTGGTTGCAATGTTTGAGAACTGAAATTATACAATGAATAATCTGGTGTAACAATACTCCTGCTACCATTTTACATATTTATAACTGACGAACTTTCTTCAAACTTATAATTTTTACTAAATGTCTTCAACATTTTTTTGGGGGACCCGCAGAACCCACGGAATTTGGGCGGTTCCAGTCCCACCCACAGAAACTCTCGTATGACTTTTCTCGGAAATACAAGTTTCAAACAAAAGCGATTAGGACTCTGCACGTTAGTTAGCAACCAAAGTTTAATGAAGCTCATAGCAAAATACTGTGAAAAACTCTTCAGTAATGTCGTAATTCCGGTCAAATGGTTTTCTTCAAATTTGGAATTTTGGCGAAACATTCCATTTCTAATCAATATTGTATAGATGTTATAGTCGTTAATAAGTTGAAATGGTAATTTAATGAAAAACACACCCAATTCCCTTCCCCAAAATATTTTTAAATCAATTTTTCCGGAGAAACGTTTCAAATAAAAGTTATAGTTCTTATTTGTATAATTGATATAACAAGTTTAAAGATAATCTTTGGAGATGTTTTCGATAAAATCGGAGAAAAATAGAAACTTCCAACCAGTAAAGTTATTAGATTAGATTCTTTGGGGGGATTGGCGCTTCAGCCTGCGCCACCGCGCCCCCTGTGGGTCTATTGTGGCACCTCCTAAGTTGGAGACCCTGCCCCCATCCTGTTCCTTCATCGAACTGTGGAGTCTGGGGAGGTCTCCCCAGGTGGTCAATTAGAGCACTCTCTCGAGTCCTGTCTGCCTTAATAGACCCGACAGGGGCAGTAAAGTGATACTTTCGGTTGATCTATTTTTATCAAAACCTTCTTTTCAGGTCCCATGGTGGTACTTAAATGAAATATCATGCTTGAACTTTCTGCAATATTCCGTAATTGATTTATGCTGACCCACCCCCAACTCATACACAGAACAATGAACAAAAAAAACGTTTTCGGACTTAGGAGACCTCAAACGTATATTTACGTGAAAATTTGACATGATTGCAATACTACCACTTACACCAGTTAGCGAAAGAAAAACCATTATATTACCGAGTTGGTTTTGTGAATTCAAAGTGAACAGACGTATTGATTTTATTTGTGCTGTTTTTACATTAAAAAAAGTGGTTTGTTGCCGTAATTTTGAGATAAATTTTATTTTGTCTGATGCAGAATTACATTTCACACTATGTAGTGTCTTTTTTACCCGTTTCTATTTAAAATTATTTCATAATTCGTTAAAAAAGAGAAAAAAGTGAGCAAAAACCCAAACTTTTTCCTTAATTTAAACGTACTTTGCAACCCGCTTATTTGTTATGTATCGCATTCAGTGGTGTTACTCATGTGCTAGTTAGTAGTGACTTTTCTATGTATATAATAAATCGCCTATTAGAGTATAAAATTGCGCTCTCTTACTGAATTTTTATTGTGTCAATTATAATCACCTTCTCAATGGTAGCTAAATTAGTTGTTGTGGTGGCTGGTTCCACAGAGCTGGAAAGCATCAGAGACATTTTCCGTGATATCCTGCTTCTTTTTGTGGTCATCAACCGATTTCGGGCGTTCGCCATCTTCAGGATGCGTTTATCAGACAGTGTGATAACACAGACTTGCACAGAGCAAATTCAGTTTACATACTTTTCCAGACATACACAAATTCAGTTTACACGTGGGTGTGTAAGCGGAATTCGCTCGGTGCAAGTCTGTGTTATCACACTGTCTGACAAACGCATCCTGAAGATAACAGTCAAAATTAGCATCTAGTTATGAAAATATGATGTCAACAATAAACATTTATAACGAGGAATTAAAAACTTTGAACAAAGAAAACAAATTATTACATAGGAAAATAGATATTACAAGCCAGACTAGAAACATATGAACAGGATAAACTGAGGAAATTATGTTCACGTTTATGGCATTCTTTATAGTGAAGGTGAAAATTTCGTTGATATTTTTCACAGGTTGTGTTTAACTTATTTTGAATTAATTTTTGAGGAAAAAAATGCTAGACAACTTTTATAGATTTAAGTCCAAAAATTAAAACATTAACATTATTGTTTAAAAATTTGTGAGATTTGCAGATAAAGTAAGTTTTATTAAAATAAGTAAAGTTAAAAAGATGTCGCTAAATTTAGGGTCATGAAATCTTAGTATTACCACTGAGCAAAAAGACTCTAGAATTTTCATTAATGAAGCGATGTCTTATCACAATAGGCAACTATTCAGGAGGGCCAAGAGAGACAGTGTTGTACTTGGTAAGATACGGATTTTCCCAAAGAGGGATATAGTCCAGATTCCTCAGAATTTGATCCAGAAAAGAAAAGAACTAGTGCGGAGAGGAAGGTAAAGAGGATAGCAACCAACTGATGGGCTAGACGGCGATGGAAACTTAACGGATATTTTTTTTTATGGACTCTAATACTATGCTAATACTATGATAATGCCTCCTCACGAGTGTGGGACTCGCACCCACTAAAAACTCCCTCCTCCCTCGCAGGCATCTGCCCACCCCAGAACTGCTAAGTTATTACTTCGGGGTGGTGCCTCATAATACGCCCTAACGAGCCCACACCAGACTAGCTGGCCCCTCTCCTCCGGGGTCGAGGTGCCGGGGGCACGAAACGGACATTGGATACAGAATCGGTCAACCTAACGCCTAAGATAACCCTCTTTTTATTAGTTAAGGCAATGTGTTAAGGTAACATTCATGGTTTTTCTAATATTCGTTTTTTAGACAGTATTCAACTTTTTGAAATTAGCTCTTATGATGTGATTTTTCTAAATGAAACATGACTCCTTTCTGAATCCCTGAATATGAATAACAGTTTTTCAAATTATAATTGAATTCACATTGCAATTACCTCATATGGTAATTACCATAGGAGGGATAGTGGTGGTATTATCGCATTAATTAGTAAATTTTACTCAGTTCTGTTTAGTAGTAGCTCTTGAACTTTTTTATTATTGTGTACACATTGATTTAGATATATTGTTGACAATGTTTACTTTGGGCTGGATAGCGATTTAAAAGCTGCCTTACATTCATTGGAATATATATTATCTGGTATCAGTTATCTCTGTCCATCCTAGGAGATTTTAGAGGAGATTCTAACTTGAGGTTTCCTAGTGGACGAGATTTTAATTGTAAATTGGCCTATTAAACAAAATTGACCCCCAGATATGTTATGAATTACCCTTATCTAATATTCGTGGTTCAAGAGACAGTGGTAAATAGCAGAGGGAAAGAACTATTACAATTTATGGGAAATAATGGTTTCACAGTACTGAATCGGCGGACTAAAAGTGACCGTCAAAGTAATTTTTACTTTTCTGAACCCAATTGGTCGAAGTACAATTGACTTAGTAAGGTCTAATTTCCTCGGTTTAAGCTGTGTGCAAGACATGAAGATTACCGACTGTCTAATTCTTTCTGACCACCTGCCATGTCTTTTTAACTGATAGACATGTTTGCAGTCACAATTCTACCATTAAAAAAAAAAAGAAAAAACTAAAAGTTAAATATAATGAAACAAAGAATATAGTTACTTTATGGGACGATACAAAAGCCAAACTAAACTCTTCCAAATTAAAACAGGTTAAATTTCCCCAGAAGGGCGATGTAGATTATAAGTATAATTATATGCTGAATGTAATAAAAGATCTAGCCTAGGATATTAATATTTTTCAAAATAATGTTTACCATGATTTTAATACAAGGAAAGTTCCTAATAGGCTATATGGTTTACTTCATTGTGACAAGCCTCAAAATCGTCAATGAAATGTGCTTATAAATCCTATTTATCTAATGAACATGATCCCAAAATTTATTCCAATTTTATGGAAGAAAAAAAGACAATACAAGAAAACTGTTAGGAATGCTAAATCTAACTATTATGAAAATATTTCGCTTACTTTGGATAATATTAATGATGCCAAATCATGCTGGAAAACTATTAGGTACCTAAGTAATAGCGAATCGAAGCAACCTAACGAAATTAATATTTCAGTCTGGAATGAATGTTCTAGGCATCAATGTAGTTCTGTTCCTATTTCTATATTCTCGATAAGTAATGTAATTCACTCGTTCTTCAATGCTAGCTTCACTATTAATGAAATTAAACTAGCCATAAATCAAAGCAAAACCAATAAAACATCGGGCCCTGATCATCTAAATAATGAATTTTACAAACTATTCTCAGGTAAGCAATTATTTTTATACAAAATTTGTTGAACAAAATTTTAAATGATGAGAAAGTGCCACCGGCTTGAGGAAAATCTTACCTGCGAGTACAATATAAAAAGGGAGATCCCAAATCCCCAGAAAATTACAGAGGTACCTCTCTGTAAAATTCTCTAACAAAACTTTTCACCCAAGTGCTCAGTAAACGTCTGTCTGATTGGACTGAGTATTGTAATCCACTTTTGGAAAATCAAAACGGTTTTCGGAAAGGTAGTTCGGATAGTTTATTTACATTGTCTAGCTTAGTGAGTATCCAAATTATGAGACCCAGAAGGAAAAACTAGCTATATTTGTAGATTTTAAGAATGCATAAGTCGATTTGATTTCGGCAAAAGTAAAAAGAGGGTCATAATTTTACAAAATCTCCATGTGTGGCTAACTTCCAATTAAATCTCAGCAAGATTTCTCAGAGTGTTTTCCACTTCTTCGTGGGGTTCTGCAAAGGGAGCTATATTCCTATATTGCTTTTCTCATTTTTCATTAATGACTTTGAAAATTATTTACTATGAAATAATTGTAACACGGTTAGAATTGACCACAAAACCGGCATTGCCACGCTTCTTTATGCTGATGACTTGGTAATGTTTTCTAACAAGCTAGTAGATGCCCAGAAAAAGTTAAATATTTTAAACAAATATTGTAATGAAAATTTATTACAAGTAATTATTGCTAAAACAAAGACGGTTATATTTGGGAAAAGTCCTGGTCATTTAAGAATGGAAAGTCTTCTTTACAGAAAAAATATAATTGAAATAACTAGTTCCCTCTGCTATCTACGCATCATTATGTCAAATTCAGGAGTTTTTCATTTGACGTATCAGGATAGGATAGCTAAATCAGTTATGGCAATTGATTCGGAAACTAAAATTATTCACAGCTCTAAATCGTCATTCTGGAATCTCAGGGTAACGTTGTTCGACAGTCTAGTAAGATCCGTCTTACTGTATTCCTGTGAAATATGGGCACTCAGGTATTTAGAAAATCTGGAACTTATTCAAATGAAATACTTCAAATAATATTTTTCTGGGTAAAGCAAACTCCAAATTATATAGTTAAGAAGGAAACAGATGTAATATGTGGTCAAAATGGTTTAACTGGTGGATCAAGATACTACTCATGTACGGCAATAGACTACCACGCATATGTTTCAATAAATTAATTTCTCTTGATAACTCAAGTAATGCTAATATAACAAAATTTAATTGGGCGAGTCTGCCACGAGAGATTATTGTAGGTATACGGTACGAATGGCTGTGGAATGAGTAGGATGACAATTTGTTTATTGCCCATAAAGGCAAATATGCTAAGGCAATATAAGAAGGCACTGCTGGAGGAGGATGACTTATCTGTTTGACTGCCAGTTCCAATTTATAATTGTTTATATAAAAATATTTATTTTGATAACTGTGTACAGCTGTACTTAAATTGCTGTTTGACGTTCCGTTTGAATAGAAAAGATTGGTCAGTCAGTTAAGAGTATCACCTAGCAAGATGGTCATCTTGTATTCAAACGCGATCACATTCAGGTTAGACAGCAAAGTTTAGTGTCCAAAGTGTAATCACGGTGAAACGGAGACGCTCCAACATGTGTTTTTTGAGCGCCCATATTACACCATTCCAAGAGAGTGATACCTGAATAGAATAACTGAAAATAATATTACATTAATATTAAACCCACAGAATGTTGATTATTTGGACAATCTGTGTTATTTTATTAAATCTTTTATTAGACTCAGATTTATTTCTTATAATTTGGAGAAAATACATTTTTTGTTTGTTTCTGTTTAAACAAAATTATAATATTTATATTAAGTTTGTGCACTGATTAAATTTTAGTCTTTTTTAATATTGGTCCCTCAGATATTCTTTTATTTGTTTTTTGCTTTGCTTAAATCTAGCTTTCTTTTTTTCGTTTATCTTTCAATTAGCTTAAAATCTGTACATACTTCTGTTTGTGATTTAAGTATGTTTTTCAATTATATTTATATTATTATTATTATTGTAAACCAACTCTACTGTAATTTTACTTTTGTAAATAAACAGCATAAAAAGAAACCATTATATTACCAAGACAAAATTTTGCTTGTATTCCAGACTATCGATTCGAAGGTAAATACTGAGGTAAGGATTTATGAAGAAGAAAATTCATAGAAATATATTAGTTCACTTATTTAATATTTATTATGTCTGTGATAGTTAAATTTATAAACTTACACTAAAGAAGCCCATAAGTTTCCGCTGAAATACTTACAATAAACTTTAGAAATCTATCAGCGTACTTAAATTTAAATAACTAACTTAAATAATCAAAATGTTCCAAAATTATCTACTAAGTTCTTTTTAATATGAAATCTACTGCGAGCTTTCTTCATGTCCCATTCATGACTAGAACTTTGTTTTTCATGATTTCGTTCAAAAGTTTCCTGCAATGAAAATACACAGTTATATAGTAAGCAGATTATTTAGATTAACATTCTAAAAATCCTTGTGAAATCTCTGACTTCAAAATTATTCTCTTCTTTCAATAATTTCTTACGTTGTTCTTCAAACGACCTCAACTCTCTTTCTGCCTGTAAAATTAATGATTAAGATTTTTCATAAAAATATGTGTCTTTCATGCAATTAAGTTTAGAAGCAAATATTTATTGGACGCCAGCAGATGTCATGCAAATGTTACCAACCAATTCTCGATTTGTTTTTATATCTTGTACTTTCTTCTTCATTTTATCCAATTTCTTATTAATTTTCTCCAAATGGTCCTCTCGCTCTCTGGCTAATTCTGTCTCTCTATCTATTTTTCTATTTAATTTATCTGCAATATAAGGAAAATAACAAGGAGCGAATAACATATACTTAATGAAGAAGAAGTAACCGAATTCAATTCAAATAAGGCTATTTAAAACCCAGCCCGCAACTGGGTCCAATAGATGGGGATTTTTTATTGCGGAGCTGGTAATTATAGCAGATCATGGTTTCTTCGGCTGTTTGTTTGATTTATTACTATGAAACAATATCGTAGATCTCACGGTGGTGAGATGTATTCGTACCAAAGGCAAGAGCTGGACCACAATGTTTGGATGAAGAGCTTTTAGGCTATCAAGGTTTCTAGAACTATGAAATTTGGCATTTCAAAATGCGATATTAACTGGCAGCCAATCTCAGCACAAATCATTAGTAATTCTAAGTCAGGGAAGACTAAGTTGATTAACAGCTATCTGGAATATAATCAGTCTCATGCATCGTTCTATTTACCAATTCCGAACGGTTTCAAATTTTACTCCATTATTAGAAGAGCTATATCGTACTGCCAAGAAAAAAAAAGGTATTGCACTGATAGAAATATACTGAAATACAAACACAACAGAAAAGTTTAGAAGAGGAAAGTGGTAATGTTGAAGAAGGAAGTTCATGTCAAATAGAAGTCAACTTTCTACATGAACTTGATGAACCAATCTCTGACATTGAACTGAAAAAGCCGAAACCGTTCAGGATTAATGAAAAGAAGCTTATTGCAATCGATAAAATCACAGATATAAGCAGCTAAATGCCACAATTCACCATAGAACAAGATCGTAAGTCAAGACCAATACAGACTTAAAAAGTGTTAAGAACCGCATGAGCCTAGTAAGTAAATAGCCTATGCAGGTATTGTCAATGTTAAGGGCATGTTTCGTAGTGGATGCAATTTCTCGGAATAGAGAAAAAAACCAACGCCTATATATAGTTCTCTCTTCCTTTAGTCTGATAAAAAATATAAGATTGGAGAATATACTCTATGCCATAAACGACCCTTAATAGCCCCTCTATTTGGTATTATCTAACCAAAAAGAATACCTAGTGTTGTCTTTAGCTTTAAGAATTCTTGTTGATTTCTTTCCAGCTTTACTTGAAGTTGTTCACATTCAACTTGTAACACTTCCAAGTCTACTGGTGATATAGCTGAACAATTTGAACGCCAATTTTCTAAACGTTTCAATTCTTTACCAACAAGTGCACTTTGTACACCGATCTTTCTTGCTTTTTTGTCTAATCTTTTCGTCTCTTGTTGAAAATAACTGTAAATAAATACAAACGACAATAAGTGAAAGCTAAATTAAACTACTGAACAAATATTTATTCCAAGAATAGATTAAAAAATATGTATATGTATACTAAACTGGGCAACTTTTTTAGGATCAACCTTTTGTTGAGTTCGTTTACGTTTAGTATTAATCAGTTCTCCAAACATACTCTGAAATACACTTAGACCTTCTTCAAGAATACCAACTTGCTCTTCTAAACTTTTTTGTTGTGCTTGAATTTCAGCATATTTTCTATCGTGTTCTATACCTTTTTTCTTGGCAGTACGATAAAGTTCACCTATTTCTCTTTCTACCACTGTTACAAGAAAATCTATATGTTGTCTGAAACAAAAACAAAAAATTCTAAGAACTTTAAAAAATACTCAAGATTGACTGAAGTTTAGTAAGAAATAAAAAGAGGAAAACCCAAAAAACTGACTCTTCCAAATCATTCAATAATACACGATCTTTGTTCCCTTGTTTCTTTGCTTCCTGATCTCTCCAAAAAAGTTCTTTACTTGTTATTTTAAGTTCTGAATTTTCCAGTTCTTTTATTATTTTTGCCTCCTCTATTTCTTCTTCCGTGAGTTCCTTCTTCTGTTCTGCTTCTTCTAAAATATTTGATTTAAAAAATGAAATTATACTGGATTTCAATGAAAAAAAAGTAGAAATAATACTTTTTAAATAATTTACAGAAATATACTTCAGAGCTAATTAGCAGTCAAAATATTGGTGTTCAACTTAAACCAAATAATTTCTAAATAAAGAGAAACTAATTACAATAAAATTTCTTACCAATTTCATAAAAAGGATTTTGCCTTTTCAAATAATTTTCATAAATCTCATTTTTAAGCTTCATTACTAAACAATCTTTTGCCAAAGAGTGTACCATTTCTTGTAATTCGTATGCGGATATACCTGCATTAAACAAGAGGGTATGAGTAATCTTATTGATCAATATGTTACCGTGTGATAATGGTTGTAAAACCATTGATCCACCATATCTTTCAATTGAGATTTAAAGTAAGAATGCTGGAAGAAAGTCACTTTTAGCGTTCTATAAATCGTGAAAAAGAAAGTTATGTTAAAACTTTAAAAGCTATTAAAGCTCAATAACTTTTATTTTTTTTAATTAGTCTATGGAATACACTAGAAGCTCCAAAATATTTTTTTTTTGTACTAACCATCAAAATTTCTTTCTTTTCTCCTCAGATAATCTTTATATGGTTCAAATTCCAAACCTTCAAAGCTAATATCCGGATCTAATTCCACCAATGGCAATTTCTCTTCTAACAGTGCTATATATGCATCTTTTGGTTTTTTCGGCTGTGGTGGTTGGTTAATATAATGTGCAGCCCTTGAAGACATTATTTTTTTTTATTCCGGTGCTAGAATAATTGACGATAGGAAACTGATAGGAAATTGTCGCTCTGTGACTATGGCAACGGTAAACTTGCACTTGATTACTTAATACTTAAAAACTTTTCATCGCAGTTTCAACCAAATATCTCGACCATCTATCTTGAAGTAATGATACTGGTTACATGCTATATGCCAAACGTATTATGAAAATATTATCATCTACGTTTAAAAGTTACAGTTACTAATGCAGATTTTCATATAAATCTAATATACAGAGAGAAACTATTAAGTTCTTTAAATATACTCAAGCTATATATTTTATTAAAATATAATTACTCACCTATAGTCGGCATTCTGACGACTGTCTTCAGGTGATTTGGTGGTTATAACCATTGATTGAGTCTATCTTCCACAATATTTAACCTTACTGAATAGAATGAAAACTAGTTACCAAATAGCTTGTACCTTTCTCTTATAGTATCACTACTGATCTTATTCACCTTATTTGACTGAATGGAAGTGGCAAAATAATATGCAAAGGCTTGAATATTCGTTGCTTAGTAACAATCTCTAAACATAGAAGATATCCCAGCCAATAGAATTATTTCGATATAATTTTTATGGGTAAGGAAAGGAGGAAACTCCTAAAAACGATTTATCGCCTTGACACTGAGTGAAATATTAAATTTAAACAACTTATTATATTATGCTGAATTTCCGAAATAATAGTAAAGAACAGAGTTTACTCTACTTTAGGTACTGTAGATAACTCCTAGATAGCCAACACTCTGGTCAGAAAAAAACATTAATTCCTTCAGAAGGCCGGGGAACCCTTTTTGTAGTATAAGTGATCAATCTCCCAAAGAAAATTTAAAAATATAAATGAAAACCACAAAGCATTGCTCTGGAGAACCCTTCCAAGATTGAAAAGGCATTTCTGTATAGGTATGACCTGAAAATGTTGTGAGGCAATGCATTAGTAGGCAAGCTTCCTCAAAGTGCATCTGAAGAAAGCTGGACCTAGAACGCGCTAGCTCCTGCAGATTCTGTGGAGGAGATGGAAGACACTCTTATAAACATCCTCCGACTGCATCGCTATCATCCAGGGAAAGCTTTAGAAATCTGGGTACAATATTTTGATATCCTCCTTACATCCTGAAATTCCTAAGAGGATTATATTTAGAATGGTTGCTATTGGTTGAGTGGTCTCATCCTCGCCCAATTGGGGCAGAAATCGATTTTTCTGAGTGACAGTTGATTCCCTCATCAAACGAAAAAATAATATAATAATACCATAAAATAAAATAATCCGATAAAAAATAATTTTGACGAAATCTTAAAAGAGACTGGTAGCAAAATATAGACACTGATAAGGCAAAAAAAGACACTGATACCAAAATATATTTTTCTCAAAATATTTTCATTTCGACAAAGCATTTTGGGTTGAATCGATTAAAATATCAAGATATTATTTGAAGATGATGGATACTATACTTCAAATTACTATTTTTGTTACGACGATTATGTATAGTGAAATAAATCATATGTCCAAAATACATTATGAAGATCCAAACAGAAATTAGATGTACTTATGTGAAGCAAGTCGGTAATGTCGGCAACTCGATCATGCTAAACTAGGGATAAAGAAAATTTAGGACTTAGCAGAAATTCAAAATCAAAATGATTATAACAAAATAGCAGAAATCTTAGAATCTCTTTCTTTATTTACTACATTTCTATAATATCAGCTAAATATAATTGCCGGTTGGAGAATATTTCATTTTCTTTTGTATAAGATTTTTAGAAGATCATAGTTAACATTTCCTACAATTTGTTACTATGTCAGCTTTTTTGTTTCTGTTTACATACAACTATTTACACTATCTCTTAAGTGCACATCTGAAATTATAAAATGAATTATGAATAAATTCATTTGCTGTCACAATTTTTTTAATGAAAAGGCATCATTGTTAACAACTAACAAAAGTATTTCGTTACCTTCCCAATAGTCATTCAAATTAAGTGAGCTTTGATGTATTTCTTCATTTCAGGATTCAATCAAATGCAGTACTTTTGAGACAAGTGGCAAGGCATCTCTGAAACCATGAGTTTCTATTTATTTGCAAATACTTGTAAGAATCCCTTCGAAATTGTTGTGTCAATGTTTAAAAAATTAATACATGTTCCATGATAGTTAAAAAAAATGGTGAAAAGTTTTATTTTTTAAAGAAAAGAATAATTTTCTATTAATGGGTCCCACTCTCAATCATATACAAATAATCCCATTATTTATTTTCGATAATGTAAGTTTACTAACCCTCCAAACCAATTACTACTAGATATTCAAATAAAGCAATTAGAAGGGAAAACTATGAATACCTTAATTTGTATAGACTGTGCTATCAGAGCTGTTTACAACGCTCAAAACTATAATTTCTTCTGATCTCATTAATTTATTAGAACATCAGATGAATACAATTTGAACAAAAACCCATAAGTAGGAAATGGACTAATTTCCTTATTCCTTATACACTTATTCAGATAACTTACCAAAAACACTGATACCAAAAGGAGTTACAAGAATTCTTTTAGCTCGCAGTGTATTCAAATGTATAACCACTCCCTTTACGTAGATAACACCTAAGTGAACAAAAAATGCTGAAGATGATCCAGAATTTTCAGGTATAATAAAACTGCAAACAAAATTAAAAAAAAAAACCTGGACAAAAATAAAAAAAGGAAAAACAAACTGCTGTTTTGGCTGAAATCGATCAAATTATTTATATCATTATCCAAATTTTTTGCTTACTTTGCGATTTGTACCCAGAAAAATTAAATTCAAAGTATACTATAAGATAGCTAATTAATTGCAAAAACCGCTTACCATATTTCCTGATAAAACTTCGCTCCTTAATGATAATAATGATCCGGTTGTAGTTTATTACTCAAGAATAATGAGAATGCCTAACAATTCATAAATGCAGTGAAAGAGCCCATTTAACATTTCTTATGTAAATTCACTTTTTTCAGTGAACATTCATCTCTTTTTGGAGATTTAGGAAGATGTTATTTTAAATTTATATGACAACTTCTGACTGTAACACAGAAAACATCATGGCTGAAAATAACTAAAAGTAAACACTCTCATTATGCCACTTATTATGTGCTTTGTAATCACCATTCTGATAGAAATCTCTCTTTATCTCAAAATGGAAACAAAATAAAGGCAGACTTAGTAAGACATAATGTCTAGTTGGTTTCCATATTCCTGAAACAAAGTTTACAACTTTATATCCTATATTACTTTTACATTTATTATGTTAGATTGAAATTATTGCTATTCTTGACTCACCATCCTGTATAACTTACAATTAACAACATAGTAAATTATTTATCTAAACTAAAAATGAATGTTTGTCACAGGGACTACATATATGCAGGGAACCACTTGCCTTTTTATTAACATTATAATTTTAAAAAGGAAATACTATTAAAACAATTGATTTGTGCTCCTAAAATGAAAGCATTGTAGCATTTAACACTATTATGAAACTTACCTTTTTTTTGTAAGATCTGTAATCTAGTAAATTACAGTCATAATTTTTTATATCCCAGTATGCACTATAAATTATACTATTATCATTTTAAGCCATAACATATGGATATTTTCATGGGTGTTAATATGTAACCTCTCACAGCCATATCCCAACAAATATCATAACAGATTGAAACTATCGATCAATATCAATTCGATTTTTTAAGTATAGTTCTTACTTTTTACTTATATTTATTCTATTCTACTTATAGAAAAAAGAAAAATATTTTTATTTGCCCAGCAGATTTTTTTCTGTCTTACAGAAAGTGACATTTAAACAAATATTAATGGTTTTGGTTTTAATTGTCTTCGGGAAGTTTTCTGTCCGAGTTGGTGGTCTATACCAGTTTCTGAACATTGTAAGTTTCCTAAAAATCTGTGTGCTATCCTTTGTATGAAGTCTTTGATTGTTGAGACTTCTAGTTCCCTGTGTTTGTTCGTGTCGCATAAACTACGTTGCTCCAAGGCGATACGTAGAACTTATTCTGGAATACTTGGAATGCAGCTCTCAAAGATATGGGGCAGGCCTATGTCAGTAAAGGTCCAAGTTTTAATATACAAGGAAGTCTAGAGCATTGCGGCTTAAGGCTACCATGTTTAATGCTGTTAATTAGTGGATAGATCTGACCAAGAGTTTGGTAGGCGTGTCTTAATTGTGTTGTTACGTTTAGAGTCTAGGTCTAGGTAGTCTTGTGTCGAGATGTAAACCAAATTATTTTAAAGTTTCTTCCACTGTAGATTTCTTAAATTTTTAGATTTTAGCCAAAACTGGCAGAATACTGTTCTATGAAGGGTTAACATTTCTGCTTGTCTTTTGTACATTTATCTAGTTTCCAGTTGTGAACACAGGCAATTATGATGATGATTTTTTATAATTGTTTATAGCTTCAGAAAGTTTGTGATATCTTAAAAGAAGAAAAAAGAAAGGAGAATGAACCCCTAAACATTGAAGGGTATTTTTGTGTTCGTTACGACAGCTGTATTCAATGTTGTAAATTGGATGTTGAGGTTCGGTGATACAAAAGAACTCTTTTTAAATTTCTACCGACGTTTCGGCAAATTTATTGCCTTCTTCAGGGTCTGTACAAAGGTTTTAATACAAATCAATAAAAAAATAGAAACAACATAAAATATGAACTTAAAATAAATATTTTCAAAATAATTTTTAAAAAATAAACTATATAAATAAACAAATAAAAAGTATGATATATATAGCACATTTAAATTTATTTTAAACTATTGTAGAACAGATCAATATTAAACTAAATCACAACTATTCAAACTTTGACAATATGTGGCATATATAAGAGTAAAGTATGGAAATAACTTAGGAAATGTACTTACAAAAATTTTCATTAGAATTCAAGTAGTAATTAATCTAGTTTAAGCTGTGCCATACCATCACCAAGTATTACGGACATTGGATAAAGGGCTAGGAGAGCGGATGGGAAAACCGTGTCTTAGTCTGTATGTTGTTTTGGAAATTCTAGGAGATTGTTATAACTGAGGGATAGGTTTTTGGTGTCTGTTCTAAAATTAATAGATAATTTATTTTTTTTAATATGAATCATTTCCAATATAGTTCTTTTTATATTATTATTGTTGGAGAGAATTTTAGTGTTTTCTATGTCAAATTCATGTTTGTATTGTATGCAGTGTTTCGTTAGTGCTGTAGTCACGTCAGTCATTTTTTTTAGTTTTACAGTCGTATTTATGTTGGAACAAATTAAAATTGTCTAAGATATTTAAAAATAATGGCTATCCTCTCCATATTGTACAAAAAATATTATATCAACGATCCACACATAATTTGATCAACCTGACTCCCTCTACGCCATCACAGCATCTATATATATGTTATAATGTTTATTAGTTTATTTTAAAAAATTTTTATTGAAAATATTTATTTTAAGTTCATATTTTATGTTGTTTTTATTTTTTAATTGATTTGTATTAAAACTTTTGTACAGACCTTGAAGAAGGCAATAAATTTGCCGAAATGTCGGTAAAAATTTAAAAAGAGTTTTTTTGTATGACCGAACCTCAACATCGAATTTACAACATTGAAGGGTATACTCTTAAAATACTAATCAATTTCTAGATGTGGTCCGTTAAGTGTTCCCATCTGATGGCGATTTTTTTAAACTAGGATTTGTTTTGTAGTAAGTGCTACAACCTGGTGACCAATTCGTGTACTAAATATGTTTGTCTAATTTTTTTTGTAACCGTTTATGCAGAGAAACTAGTGAAAATATGAGTTGAAATGACTTTATACTCATTTCTTTTTATAGATACAAAATTGAAATTGACTATTGGTCAATATTTTTAATAATTCAAAGATTCTTTAATGGACTCTTTTTTCTTTAAGAATTTTTCTTCTCATTTTTGTCACCACTAACCATTTTTATAATATTTTGAATACTCGTCAATTAAATTTGTAAATATGCAACTTTTCGTTGAAGTGAACTCTCTACACGAACTTGGTGAATTTACTCTGTCGATGGATGAAAATCCGAAACCGGTCATGAACAAAACCAATGTGCATGCTATGACGGATAAAATACCGGATGTTATAGACATATTTTTAATGTTAAATATGTGGATTTTAATCACATGTGTAGTCGTGCCCTAAGAACTGAGGATTTGACTGCTAACTGTTGAACTCCAGATCTGTAAAATTACAGAAAGCTCTTTCAGTCCTTTTTTTTAATTGCTTAATGGTAACTGATATTAAGTATTTGTATATTTCCCAATTTTTCCTCAATGATAAAAAACCTGAAGAGAGACAACAGATATTTAATATAATGGAATTCCATTAGACCTGATATCTTTCAGGCTGTTCAATAAATGGTAACAGATTTTTCTTCTCAACCAAGGAAAAACTTTCCGATTTCCAAAATAACTAGAGGGTGACCAGAAATATTTTTACTTTCTTGTTTTCTTATCTGATATGTTTGCGCTTTTGTATCTTAAGTGGTAGTACCTTTATATCCACATGATGTATTGGGAAGGATAATCCATTCGTGGAGGAAGTAAAACCTAAATAGAGAGATCATACTCTTTAAAACCCTCTAGAATTCAAAAACCCATTTCCAGGGTAATACACGCTGAATTAAAGTATTAAATGAGTATTTAGGCTATTGATAGAACTTGTTAAAGAGAGGATTGGTTTTGAAAAGATTTTTCTACGTGTGTGTGTGTGTGTGTGTGTGTGTGTGTGTGTGTGTGGTGATATAAATCATCTAAGCCTTGTTGAAAAGAGATATAAATAGCAAGGAAAGTGATTCGGTCATGGGAAAACTGCTCCATTAATAACGATCTCTTTATCTTAATAAATCTTTATATCGTTTTCTTGTTATTTGGCACTAGCGTTCCAGGAGGGGCTGAGAAATAATTATATACCCGAGAAATAGACAGTAGACTGGTTTCTGTGTGCAATGAAAACTCCAAGAGAGCGGAAAGAGTCATTTTCTTTCTGCCAAAAGAATGCGGGGTTGTTTCTTGCACAGTAAATGCATATTCGCACTCTCCAGTGCACTATCCAATTTTCTCTGAAATAGTTTCCGCGATTTCTTTTAGCACTTGGCAAGAAAAAACGCTGTATCGCCCTTTTTGGGGGCCAGTCTTTCCTGGAAGAGCTCATAAATGAGGAGGAAGAGAGCACAGATCTGGAAAACCCTTCTAGGACTGAAGCAAGACCAATCTGGGCAGTTATAACCAGAAAAGATCTGAAGTGGGCATCAGAAAATAGGCTTCACATGCTAATAGGGTTTCCTTATTGGGCACTGTTGACTCATGAGACATTTGAAGAAGCTGAGGCTACAGAACACGATAGTAATTGCAGATTATGTGTGGATATGGAGGAGATTCCAATACACGTCCTAACGAACTGCGGCGGTATCATCCAAAGAAGATTTGGAAGTCTGGGTAGTTACCAGGTGTTGTAGGAAGATATCCCCTCCCTAGCACATGTCCAATTCTGAGATTTCTCAGAGATCCTTATCTGGAAGCGGTATTGTTGGGCGAATGTCTCATCCTGGCATCAGTATGTGGGGTGGGGGCACAATAGACCACTCGCCAGAGAGTGGTGTTGGCTGTAGTGCCCTATACTCCCCCGCAAGTACTAAATCGTCATTTAAAGATGTATAAATTGTATTTAAATACTTTTGTGGGGTCCTTGAGGCGCCGCGACGTTAGGCATGCCATTTCTATGTACCGTTTGGTTCCACAACCTAGAAAAAAGTGAACAACTAAATATTTAGAAATAAAGTTAATTTCTAATATCGTTTGTTACTTATAAGTTATAACTAAGAGAATTGCAGTAAGAGAAAGTGGTGTGAGTGTTTGTCAGCAGATTGTGTGGTTGTGTATGTTATCAGTACGGAAAGAGACTTGGTTTTAAAAGATGAACGAAGCAGCAGCATATTCCCTTCAAAATACCTTGCAATAAGCCAGTCACGAGGTCCTTGGCCGTTTAAGCATTCGCAGGGGTTGTTGGTGTATAGAAGGCGAATAAACTGATTAGAATGGACGAACAGGTAAAAAGTGGAACTTAGAGTAACAGGATTTGGCCACATTTAGGACAACCGAGATTTTGAAATATTTCTGAGATAGTGTGATCTTGAGGAGTTAGATGAAAAAAAGAATAATACATTCAAAGAATTGAGTCCAAAATATTGTCTTTAAATAAATCTAAATAAAATTTGGATGATTACATATGAAGAAGAGATATGACCAAGCTCCGCCCCTGTTTCCAAGCTAGCTAGTTACCATTATAATATTAATGTTAAATAATATAAACGACGGCAGTAATTTTAGGAAGCGTTTAAATTTGTATAGAATTACAATACTGCATGGCAAATGTTCAACTATGAACGACCGTGAAAAGGGGAGCTAGTTTCTGCTCCCATACCAGCACATAACTTAGAATGGATTATCTGAATGAAAGTTATATATTAACGAGCCACCGAGCCGTACATTGTACTAAATATCGTATAAACAACATTAGCAATACATTATATTGCACATACATTAACATACCGCAGGTCTTCATTCCTACACATCTCATATTCAATTCGGTTCAAATTAAACTTGTAAGCAACATTAAATTTGATTGTGCAACCTGTATCAATCTCCAATTTAGAACGATTCTCCCCTCTATATAAATGCACTACTAGACAACATTGGAGTCAGGTGCATTCTCAATTACATTCCTGTTGCCTATTGATAACTCTCCAGGGACTTTGTTCCTTTATTTATAAATAACTTTCACTCTAACCTTTATAGGTTCTTTCTTTTCTATTACTTTCCTTAATCTATTTCTTTAAACATTTTTTTTTTTATTCCAATTTACAGTTTCTGGCAATTGTATTGCACACTTCCTTTTTAATATTGCAAGAACTTTACAGAACGATATAGAAAGTGGTAGACTGAGTAAAAATGGGGGAGTGGTTGACTTGATGGTGCTTTCTTGTAGACTGAATATAAGAGTGTTTACAATGAGTATGTGGGTGACTGAATGTTTTAGTCTTGCTAGACCTTATTTATACTACTTGTGAGTTTCCTTACTTCTTCTTCCAGATCTCCAAGGGGATGTGGTAGATGGATCTTGATCTGCCCAACAGTGGTGAATTTTGATTAGCTTGTGGTAGGGAGATGCGTTACGCCTCATGTGGCATGCTGAGTGACGTAGCAGGTGGATGGATTGCCATATGATTTTTGGCTGCCGGCAAGACACGCCGCCGGTTATCCATTATTATCAAATGGTGTCAATACAGTAATAATAATATCGGGTATAATTTGGGAGATTTACATAACTTGTTAATTTAACAGAAATTTTGATTTTGAGGACGTATTTAATGAATACAAACTGAATAAAATGGCTGGAGTGGAAAATTAAAATAAAAAAATAATAACAGCCATTCATTGTACTGTCTCTATTATAAGGGCACATTACGAAATTAAAACTGAGTTAATTGCAAATTGTTTTTGATTAAAATATTCACGGATAAAGAAAAAAAAATGGAGCGCGCGTTGCTGGGATGAGAGTAGTTGTTGGATGTGGACTGATGTTTAGAGGTTGTTGAACGAAGTTAGCGCTCTCTCGCTTTCATTTATTTCATTAATGAATTTGTCTGCTCTGTATGTTTGTGCATTTGTGTTTGGGTATTTTTAGTTAAAACAAATGGAAATTACAGTGAACGCGCGCCACGGTTTTTTTTTTTTATTGTCATGTTATATAACCTTCTCCCCAGCCAACCTAACTAAAAACTAACAATAATAGCAGAGCTGCCAACCAAATGATGCATACTTTCTATTTCAAAAATTTAACCCGCACTAACATGGATCGTTTTGTTTGTGCGGGGAAGAATTATTTAATTCTATGCGTTGTTGTGTCTGTTAGTATCCTCTGTTTGTAACAGGAACTGATAGTAAGCGATGAGAAAGTCAGACGCTAAAAGCGTAGGTGGTGCCTACAAGCTATGTTGCATTCCACAACATAAATGCGATGGGTCATAACTCACAAGGCTATAATGGTGGTGTGTTTTGGCCAGAGCAGTTAACTTCGCATACCGGCAATAGTATTATATTATACGTTTGGATGACATTTCTTTAATTTCTTGGACAGGAAGGGGCGACCAGATTAATTTTCATTTGCTGCCCTGTTATTGTAATATTAATATTTATCAAATGATAGTTCAGTAGAGTTGTAACAATATGATGCAGTGACATTAAGATGTATTGCAATTTTAAAATGGGGGGGAGGTTTATTTATTTCATTTTGCAGCTAAAAACTGCATATAACTGTAAGCAAAAAAATCTTATGTGATTTATTTATTGCAGCAAGCATACGCTGTTGCATGAATTTGTCCCCTAAATTATACAAAAAGTTACAAAATAGAAATATTAATAATCTGAGGTAATGAAACACTAATGCATCTTATTCTTATTGCAATTTACTTAGTTATAATTACTTAATTTTCTTGAAAAATATAATTCTTTTAGATGTTCCTTTAATTTACTGATGCGGGAATCTAATGTTTATAAAATGGAAGGTAGAGTGCCAAAGATTTAAAGGTAGGCCAAGAATCGCATGGGAAAGGAGGTTAAAGAGTCCTTCCGAAGGCAAGGAATGGAGTGGATAAAAGAGAGAAGCTGACTCGGGAGAGAGAAAGATGGAGGAAGCCTGTATAAACTAGCACAACTTACATTGCCTCGCCGGTAGAGGGGTTTGAGTGTGATGATGGTACGGAATATTTAAATATATTCTTTTGTGAAAGTAACAAAATTAAACTTTGCTCGACAGATGAATATGTCCATAATACCTCTACAACATTCTCTCACACTCTTTTCGAAATAAATAAAACGAAATAAATAGAAGCTTAAGCAAAATGACTCGTAAAAGTGTCTCTTTTCAGAGAGTAAGCTGAGACTGATGATTGCTTGTTAATAGCCATTTCTTGAATAATTGTCGGAGATTTTCGTTCAGAATCACAGTAAGCTCTTGAATACATGACAAGCTATTTCCTATTTGGTAGCTTGTTTAGTGTTTTCCACTCTACAAAAGTTTATCTGACGACTTGCTAAAGCTATACGATTTCCGATTCTTCCAGGTCTCAGCTAAAGCGAGGGGGGGATGCAGCTTGGCTGTTTAAGTTGGAGCTCATTTGTGTATGCATGGCATGATAGTAGGGGGATATGCGTAGTTGAAGTGCGCTTGGAGGCACGTTGGTACCTCGGTAGGAATGATAATTAAACTATTCTGACTTGCGCTTGAGAATCCATTATAGTCTCCTTTTGATTCCCATCGTTCATAGCATTCTTCCAAAGCAACTTTTAACAATACTTATTACTGAATAAAATAAAAATAAAGGGCCAAATACCGGCTGGACTCTAGGAGCATGGATTCGTTCGTTTACTTTTTACCGTTCCCTAGATTTTGTGAAGTAAAGTTATTTTAATTCTTCATATCATATAGTTAACTGGTATGGTATTTCTTCATTTATTTATGCTTTATTTTTTTCTTCTCAACACAACTCCCGACAGCGGCTTGGGACACCGAGTTTCAAAGGTCTGACTTTAATAAGCCACAATCAGAATAATAGAAATAAATAAAAATCTATTCTTATTAAGGAAAATACAAAATAAAACATAAAAAACCTAAATACAATTACTTTTTAATAACCTCACTATTTTTAAAAAGAAGAAAAAATAAAAAATAAATAACCAGAGATTTCCATGTAATAAAATTAAAAATTATTTTAATCACTTTGGGATTTCTCTTCTTCCGAAAAAAGAAAGACAGAGTGAGAGAGAAATGAATATAAGAGAAAAATAAATATTACATTTTTATTGTTAAGCAGAATTACATTTTTATTGTTAAGCAGAATTGTTAATATATTTCCTATCTCCAGCGTAAAAAAAGAAATACGCTATTCTTTGTAATGTTTTTTTTGTTTGAGCGTTTTTTTTTCTCTTTCTTTTTTCTTTCTAAACTTTGCTCTCACTTTAGCATTATGATGATCTCATGGGGGTTGGCTCAGTGGTACTGCAGCCAGCAGCAAGCCGGCTTGGCGGTCGGAGGGGAGAGAAGTATTATAGCGGAACAATTCTCATAGAATATCACGCTCACCTTGGTTTACTGCTAATATTACCCGGCCAACACGCCAACATTTTTCGTTCGTTCATTTCTCTTCTTCTTGCTTTTTCATTTCTTTCTCAGATTTTTTTTCACTGTATGTGTGCGAGGCGACCAATTTGTGCTTTGAGTGTGTTTGTAATGAGTAAAAAAGAGAGAGAGTTTGGGAAAAACTCACTTGCATCCAATTAGGTGTACAACTATAGCGCGCATCATAACAGATAAAGGAAGATAATGAAAAATTATGCTCCCAACTGTATTATAGCGGCCGGTAACTTGATAAAAGACGGCTTTCTTTAATATATACTTTACTAATCTAATATATAATGTATAATTAACATCAGCTATTATTTTGATAATGTTAGAAAAAGCCAGGGAAAATAGAATCCAACTTCACTGTCTATTTATTGATTTGAGGCTGCATAAAACAATGTTAACAGGGATGCATTTATAACACACTTTCTTAAACTTTTTCCGTCGGATGACCGATTTTTTGTGCACTCTATTCCCACTCTATTCCGTGGAAATCGAATTATAATTCATTCATCATAATATTAAACTCTATAAAAAAAAAAAAAATGTTAAGTAATGATATCATTAATTTGGTTTTAATTTCTATACAATTTTTTTTTACGCTTCTATAATGTATTTCTTATTAATGCTTTTTTAATCACCTGAACATGCGGTTAAGTAAACTTTGCATTTCTCTGTGCACTTACGGTCCACAGTGAACCAACTAGAGTACGATACGGTATTCTTATCTTGGTGAATCTCGTGATACTTTAAGGAAATCCACACGCAAACTACTAAGCGCTAAGTTTCTTGTGTGAGTAGCGTATTTTTCCATACAGACCGGTCCCGGCCCGCGGACCACAGTTTTGGGTAACGCTTTTCATAAGGCTTTGATGGGGCTTGGAATGCCGCCAAAAATTGTCCGCCTAGTTTAGAATGTTGATGAAGAATGTCCCTGTTGGGGGGGGGGGTGCAATCACATCTATCTGAAATATTTGAACCTCGCGAAGGAGTCTGACGGTGGGCTAGCAACTTGCTATTGTTCAACCCCGCTTTAGAAAGTGTGATAAGAAAGTCAGACCAACAGACCATTTTGAATTATACAGTTACTTTTTGACTATACCGATATTAACATACACTGACGATATCGTATCACAATATGGTAGCAAGATCTGCTCAAGCGTTGAGAAGAGAGGCATTTAACGAACTGGAAGATCCTGCGACCGTGGTGGGACTTGAGATAAATGTGCCCAAAACAAAATACCTGTATACTGGAAATAGCGGTGGACATAACAGAGGGACGATGTCATTAGGAAAATATAGTTTCGAGTGGGTTGACGGTTTATTAAACTCGGTACTCAAATCAATTCCAACAATGATATACATGAAGAAATTAAAGAAGAATCCTTCTTACCAGTGGACGCTAATGTGGTCTACATAAATATCTAAAAAGTAGAAGAATCTCCAGGTCCATTAAGGTTCTTCTCTATTAGACACTAATTCGACCGATACTTATGTATGCCTCGGAATGCTGGGCATTCAGAAAGAGGGTCGAACTTTTGCTATTTAGGTTTGCGAGCAAAACTCGTCAATAATTTATGAGTGTCCTTTCCTGGAGAGTAGAGTGTATTTGTATGTTCCAGAACACTTTTCCACCCCCCCGGCCCACTTCGTCGGCCGGCAAAATCACAGTTTTTAACCCCCACCACAAACCTCCCTTCCTCAGCTGCTCCTATGTGTGCTGATGGATAGAGTGAGGTGTATATATTTTTTTTTTATTCAAGGTCAGCAGCATTTAGAACTGCATCTTAATGTCTGCTGCAATAAAATATGCCAAACTTTTTGTTGTTGAGTCATTCTCTCTTTATACCCCCCCCCCGCCCCTCATTGTCAATTATTCAACCTGTCTTCCGCTCCCTCCCTCTTCCGATAATTAATATAAGATTAAAAATGAGTAATACACAATGTTTGTTACGTGATGATGTCATATTTGGAGATATAATGAAAAAAATTTATTAGCGGTGCACTGGCTGACCTTTACACTTGGAAAAAGTTTTTTTTAGTTCAAATCATTTAAGTAAAAGAGGGCTATATAATATATAAAAGTGTACCACCTTTAAAGAAGCTCAGTTAGTAAAATGGCGGTAGAGTGGAAAGAGATTTCTGCGAGTGATAATTATATTAGGTTTGTTTCAACATATCCAACCATCACGCCCACCGATTTGGATTTAGTACTAAGTTATATCAATCTGTACAGTGACTTAAAATCTTTAGAAACGTATTCTAAAGAATATACTGTTATGGCAGCTAATAAACATTATATAAATTGTGTTTGGTCAAATCCAAAACAAAAAGTTGGACCTGATAATTGTCCTTGTTCACACATTGCTTATTTAGCCCACTGCATTAAAAGAGATTTAAATCAGCTGTTCAGCGAAAGAATAGTGGGGGAGGTAAATGTAGTTGGTGAGAAGTAGTGTGACTTCCCAGTTTGCGGTCATATCTCAAGATGGCAAGTGGTATAAAATTGCAGCTTACAACCAGCTTCTCGCTCAACACCATCAATTCAAAACAATTAGTGACAGGTCTTTCTGAAGATGATGAACCACTTATAGCATTAAAAACAAAAAAATCAGTTATCTATTTAAACGATGAAGATTGGGCAATTCTCCAAGCTAGCAAGCAAATATGTGATGAATTTTTTGGTAATAAAAACGGATCCCCTATGTCCGATATTCAATTGAAGCATTCATCAGTTTACTTTGAGAACTTCACTCATAAAACTATGGTTATCCAGGGGAAACCATCATGGCTTGAAGATCTCCTCAAATATCAGCCTCCGAAGATCAATTTATTAAGAAATGAATATTTTAAATTAGTGAGTCTAATTGAAGATGTTAATAAACAAGTCAGTAATTTAAAAAAATTATTGAACTGTGATTTTTTTAACAAAAAAAATGTAACAACTGCTGAATAAATTTTGTATTAAAAATAGATTGTTTCATTTATTTTTTCCTGAATTGGCATCAACGTAAGAGGTTAAAAACAAAAAAAATACTTAATTTTTTATGAACTTTATTAAGCTACTAAATCTTTTACATTTATCCATGAAGGTTCCTTGAAACCTAACCACCTTACATACAGCCTATTACTTTTACGTCTCAGTATTTTTTCTACAAGATATACATCTTTATATTTAGTTTTCTGCAGCTCCTGAGTATAAAATGCACCTTGAATAGGCTGTCCTGTCAAATCTTCCAACAAGTAAGTATATGGAATTGTGTTGCGAACATTTTTAATTTTAAATATTTCAGTACTCCAGTTGGGCGTATATCCTCTAGTAAATATAGTTCTTCTTTTCGAGATACGTACATAGTCTCCTTCTTCAAAACGTTGTTTATCTTTTCGTTTTACATTAGAAGAGTAAACATTAGCTAGTAAGGATGCTTCATTGGTAGAATTTACTTCTGATGGTGTCATACCAATCGTACGGTGTACTTTGCTATTGTAGGTATTTATGAGATCAGGTAAATGTTTTGTATAATTGTAGTTTCCTCTAAGACTAAACAATTGATACATCATAGATTTGAAGGTTCTATTAAACCTTTCAACAATTGAACTTTTAATTTGACTGTAAGTACTGTAGTGATTAATGTTGTGCTTCTTCATGAGCTTCTTGAAGGAAACATTGTAGAATTCCTTACCATTATCTGTCTGAATATTTTTGGGTACTCTACCACTCGAATTAAAAATGTTGTCCATTGCTTGAGTGATATCTTGAGCGCCTTTGGATTTAACAGGTTCCACCCAGGCATATTTTGAAAAACAATCAATCACTGCTAATATGTATTTGTAACCACTATTTTGGCGAGCATATGGTAACATTTCTATTAAATCAGCTTGCCATAAATCATCTATACCTTTGAGCAGTGTACGTCTTCGAGGGTAGCGTACACGTGCTGGTCTATGAAGTTCAGCAACTACAGCCTTTTTGGAAGACATTACCCTTGTTATTTAAGCACCTTATCCTTTACAAAAAATTTTACATCTGATAATTATTTCTAAATCCAAGTATTATATTTATTCTTAACACTTGGAAACTTAATCAAAAACTGTTTTTAGCTGATAGGCTGTTAAAGGAGTATTCGGATTGAATGCATTCAGCCTATTTATTATTGTTTCAAATAGGCGTTGCACATATTTCTGAGTCACTAATTTTCTAGCCTCATCATAAGTTTCTAATAGGTACTTTTTGGTTACAAAATCTTCGTTCAGATAGTTTTGAAGGTATAATTTGGTTGGTAAATCTAATTTATCTATATAATTTTCCATGTATGTTTTAGTAATTAGGTCATTTTTACCTGAAGCATTTAAGTCAGTTACATATTTTTCCAGATATCTCTTATTGACAGCATCAAGATCCCTCAAAGGATCACTCACCCCTATTAAGCGTTTATTTTCAAAGTCGATATAATCACCATCTTCATCGTCACTTGCATGAAATACTTTCTTGATTTGGGGTAATGATCTACCAAATTTGTCGACAGACATGTTATTTGGCGCTGTGTTAAGCTAGCACTGAACAATTATTACAAAATTTTACCAGTTTAATAAATAATATCAGCCTCTCTCAGCTCTTCAATTATAGAGTGAATTTCATTTTCATGCCCTGTATGACCTGCACTAGCTGAGGCGTATAGCAACCGAAGTCGTTCAACCAGTTCGTTTGGGTCATCCCAGTATTCATAAATACTTTGACCTTCCCACATGCCTTTACCAATTGTTTCCCTCGATCTTAGCGGGTATTTACCAGGTCTTGTTGCAATCAAAGTCAGAGGTGTTTGTCTGTTTGAAGCAGTTTCGTGTGGAGTATACCTAGTTTGTATTGAAATTTGTTCCGGTGATTTGGAGGGGGGACTGAAAAGAGGAGCGATGATATTTCTGTATTTCCATCCTCTGCTGGAACTAATTCCTTTTTCTTCACTAAACTGTCGCTTATGCGCATTACTTCTAATTAAAATGTCTTTATAACTGTCTAAATCATTTTCTGAATATTGTGTCGGTTGTTTTAAAAATAACAATTGTAACAAACCTGGTGTACCTTCATACCATTTTCCATTTACATTAATATCATCACCATCTATGGTTACCTGAGCATTTCCAATGGTCATCCCACCTTTTGATAGGATTCTAATTCCATATCTATCATCAAAATCTCTAGGATCGGCACTTATTATTTTCAATAAATATGGTTCTATTAAAGAGCCAATATCTTCTTCCCCCCTTAAAGTTTTCTCCAATTCCTGTTTATCAATTTTTCTTATGTACTCTAAAGGAGTGATCTCTTCTACATCCTCAAACGTTTCTTCTTGTTTTATTGGAATAGTATACCTTTTCAGTTGCACAGGAGTAGAAGCTTTAATTGGTGGGTGTAAAGGTTCTTTAATTAGAGATTCTGTTTCTGTTGAAGCATCTTTAGTAGAAGCTTTAATCGGTGATTCCATTGCAGTTGAAGTATCTTTAGTAGAAGCTTTAATCGGTGAGTCCGTTGCAGTTGAAGCATCTTTTTTCAATTTCAAGGGCACATAATCTTCCATTAACGGGGCATCTTGTTTGCCCCATTTTTTCCGCTGAACCAGCTCTTGCAGTGGCTCCGTAATGGGTTTCAAACTCCTTTCTAGTTCTTCTTGAGATGATTGAAGACCTCGCTTCATACTTTTGAATTTACTGCGTAATGATTTAGAAGTTTCAATAAGTTGTCTAGTAACTTTGGGATCCATGACGGAATGAGAAATCTATTCTGCTACCAGCCTATATATAGATAAATGTATCCAACCCCTTCCGAAACTTACCATTGTTAAAATCTCTTGTTTTATCCAGAGTTATAAATCCATGCGGCTCCTTCCAGCATATATTGCACATCTGTTTAAACTTCTCAAATGATACACTGGGGGAACTTACATGATCACTATAAACATGTTTTAAATTTAGGTCATCCTGTTTGAACAATATGATAAAGTTAGCATTGTCACGAATAAGGTGTTTAGGGATCCTAGCATAACTTTGGCAAAGATAAAAGCAGTCAATGTCCTTGTGGCGTCCCATACTGAAATATTTCCTGATATTTTCCTGCTCATCCATTGAAATATCATCAAAAACTATGACAGAGTTTGGTTCTGCCATATCAGGAGTGATTATTTGTTGAGTAGTATTAATTGTAAGGAATCCTATCTCTGGAACTAGTTTAAAAATCTCTTCTAAATATAAATATTTCTCTTGTTGAAGCGACTGACTGCAAAGATATACATGTGCGAATTTTAGTCCATTTGGTTGTAAAAGCAAACAAGCCATAAGATTGGTTTTACCAGAACCTGAAGTTCCACAAATAAGTGCTCGAATATTATCCGGTAGTAGTACACCATGTCGATTTATTTTCATATGTTCGTCTATCGAATTATTCAATAGATTGCAGATAGGTAAACTTTCACTTTGCTTCTCTAAACGCATAATTTATCAATTGGATGTGACACTATATATATAGTTGCTGGTCTCACTAATGTCATCATAATGAGAAGCAAAACTATCGGAAGAGGTCTTATAAATTCAGCGATTAACAAACTCCCTTTTGAAGTGCACATACCTGGTTACAGATTTTGCGGTCCCGGAACTAAACTACAAGAAAGATTAAAACGAGGAGATAGAGGTATTAATCCTTTGGACGAAGCCTGTCGGGAACACGACATTGCATACTCTCAACATAAGGATCTAGAATCAAGACATAAGGCTGACCTTATACTCGCCGATAAAGCTTGGCAAAGAACAAAGGCACGTGACGCCTCTTTTGGTGAGAAAGCGTCAGCCTGGGCAGTCACAAACGCCATGAAAGCTAAAGTAAAATTAGGTGGTGGGGTGAAAAAAGTAAAAACTATTAAAGATGTTATAAAAGCAGCACGTGTAAATTCACCTTTGTCGATTAGTGATGCGTCAAAGAAAGCTCTAAAGAAGGCAAAGAGTTATTTAAAAAAGTCAAAACCATCAAAAATACCCAGAGTTTTACCTGTTCCAAGAACTGGCGGAATTCTTCCGTTTCTAGTACCCTTATTTGCAGGTCTATCTGCACTAGGAAGTTTAGCTGGTGGGGCATCAGCGATAGCAAAGGCAGTAAAGGATACACAGGTGGCGAGGGATCGTTTGGAAGAAGATAGAAGACATAATAGAAAATTAGAAGAGCAACAGATTGGCAAAGGGTTTTACCTTAAACCGTATAAGAAAGGGTATGGTCTTTATATAAGAAAAAACGAATGACTACTTCCTAACAGAGCGCTCACAAACATTGAATTAATGAAATACGCTAAAAATATTCCACATTTTAGAGGTGTATATATGCGTGATACATTGCCAAAATTTCCTAAAACTGATGAATGTGCTATTGTAAATTTAGATTCAGCGTACAATCCTGGAACTCATTGGGTGGCATATATTAAGAAAGGTAACCAAGTTATATATTTTGATCCATTTGGGAATCTCAGACCACCATTAGAAATGCTACATTATTTTAACAAGAGTGAAGTCATGTATAATCGTGAGAGGTATCAAAATTGGAATACTCCTTATTGTGGACATTTATGTTTAGAATTTCTCTATAATTATGCATAACAAAGTTAACAGATGTTAGTCATGTCTTATACTTTTACCTTAACAGGTACATCTAGCGTCCTTAGCGCTAATATATTTCCACCAATTAGTTTATTAGATGGAGGTGACTATAACATTGGCTTGCTTAGCTTCCAATCTTATAACTCGATACCAAACATAGTTGAAAATGTAAACAATAAATTTCATTATGGTGACAAAGTGATTACTATTCCTACTGGGAACTATGAGTTATAGTGGATTACCTAAAAAGACACATGCAGTCACCTCATTCAATTAAAATGAAAGGTAATGTTAACACTTTAAAGGTCGAATTCAAGTGTACCCAACCTGTTAATTTCAACAAAGAACATTCAATTGGTCCTTTGCTGGGATTTACTCATCATAAAGTACTGGATGCAAACGTTACTCATAAATCAGATGAAATTGTGAAAATTCACGGTGTAAATACAATTGCTATAAACTGTAATATAGCTGCAGGATCATACAGAAATGGTAAACCTGGGCACACAATATATGAGTTTTCCCCCACAGTTCCTCCAGGTTATAAACTGGTACATGAACCTACACCAGTCATTTATTTTCCAGTCATTGGAGAGAGAATTGACAATATTACACTAACTCTTACAGACCAAGACAATAATTTGGTGAACTTTCGTGAAGAAGTAATTACTATTCGACTACACCTGAAGAAAAATGGGTATTGATTTTCAAGGATATAAACCAGCTGTAGTTAAACCAGCCAGTATTCATCGTTTACCCCGCAGAGTGTTAACACCTTTAAACGTCTACTTTCTCCAGCAAATAGGACTTTTAGTTAAACCACGATGGAAGAAATACTAAATGTAAATGAAGGGGTGTCTTTTGAAGAGAGGATAACCAACTATGAGTATCATACACATCAGCCATATACACAATCGTTGAATAATTCTGACGAGATCATTATTTCAGTGCAACAACAGGATATTTTCACAGTTCCGTCAAAGAGTTTTCTCTACATTCAAGGACAAGTAGAGAAAGATGAAACTAAACCAGATATAAGTGTGAGATTAGTGAGGAATGCTTTCATGTATCTCTTTGATGAAATCAAATATCAATTAAATGGAGTTTTAGTTGACCATGTCCGTAATCCAGGAATTGTCAGCACTCTTAAAGGATATGTTTCTTTTAACAGTGATAAAGTTAAAGCATTAGAAATAGCTGGTTGGAGCCCTCCTAATACAGATATCAAGCTTATTGATGATGGTGGTAATTTTGACTGCTGCATTCCATTGGACACAGTTATGGGCTTCTTTGAAGATTATAACAGAATAATTCTACAAGGGAAACATGAACTAATATTGCACAGAAGTAGAAGTGATAATGATTCCATATTTGGTACTGATGCAACAGTTAAAGCTCCTATTAAACTTAAATCAGTGCACTGGAGGATTCCATACGTAAAAGTGTCTGATCAACAAAAGCTCAAGTTTCTGAATGTTATCAACAAAGGGAAGACCATACACATGGCATTTAGATCATGGGATCTAATCGAGTATCCAACACTGCCTGCTACCACTAAGCATACGTGGACATTGAAAACCACGACAAATTTGGAGAAACCTCGCTATGTGATTATAGCATTTCAAACCAACAGAAAGGATAACATACTAGCAGATCCAACAATTTTCGATCAAAATAACATTACTAATGTTAAACTACATCTAAATTCAGAGATTTATCCATATGACGATTTAAATGTAAATTTTTCCAAGAATTATTTCAGTTTTTTGTATTACATGTATCAAAATTTTCAACACAGTTACTATGGGAAAGCAAACCAACCTCTCATGTCTAAAAATCACTTTAGAGATTATGCACCGATTATTGTAATTGACTGTTCCCGTCAGTCGGAAGCAATTAGATCATCTTCTGTAGACATCAGGTTAGAGATGGAATGTACTGAAGCTTTCAAGGCCAATACCACTGCATATGCTTTAATTTTACATGATAGCCTCGTGGAATATAATCCTTTATCAGGCATGGTTAGAAGAATGTAATTTGTTATAATAAGGGGAGGGATGAGTTTGATATAAAGTGAGGCACAACAAAGAAGAACTCGTAGTCAGTCAATATGTGCGCTGCAGTAATAGATGTGCAAGGTTATCAAAGCTGCGAGCATGGATTCATCGTTAAGGAGCTGGCTATTGTCAACTTGACTGGTCTGGAGAAGCAATGGTTATTCAAACCCCCATCCTATGGAAATCCATACTCACCTCCCAATAGATGGGTATATAGAAATCTTCATGGAATCGGATGGGAAATTGGAAATTCTGACTATTCTGAACTTGATGATATTTTAAGGAATGAGACAAAGAACTATGGCTACCTATTTGCAAAAGGTGATGAAAAGTGTAAATTCCTAGGAGATATTATTGAAAAAACTGTATTCAACCTTCAGGATTTTGGCTGTCCAAGCCTAAAACAATTATGTCCATATCATCACTTTTCTAAATGCGACTATCACGGTGAAACAAAGTATAACTGTGCTCTACAGTTCGGGAAAATATTAGTTTCTTGGCTTTTGAACAACTATCCAAAGGTAGATTTTACCAATTCTGGTGTTAGGGAGAATACTTTCAGAGGCTGGAAAACAACTCTAAGTCCTGAATTACTAGCCTTTAATGGATTTATCAAGATCAGAAACAATAGTGTTCAGTGTGTGTATTGTGGACTGCAACTTTCAGAAAAGACACTTAAAGAATGTCCTTGTAAATTACATATTTTAAATAATATAAACTGTATGTGGTTTCAAAAACATGGAATTAAATAATTTTTTTATAATTTTTTGTTGTTTCTTCTTTAACCTTATTTTATTAGTTTTGAAGTTTTACTTATATATTTAAGTAAATGAAAATAGAAACAGAAATAAATTAAATTTTTGTAACAATTATTGAAGAAAAAAAATAAAACTTTTTTAAAAAGCAATGGAAAATAACCTCTGGCGAGTAACATTATAGACGGCTTCAACAATGTAAAAAGAATGACATATGCATTTTATAATGCATTGTCTAGCTAAAGCGTATTTCTAGGCGTCTAACCTTGACAGTTATTTTACAAAAAATTAATAAGACACTAATAATTCATTAGATATTAATATACATTATGCACTTGCAAAGACACTAATAATTCATAAGATATTAATATACATTATGCACTTGCATAGTATACATTAATTTGTTTGGGTCAAAGACTGCTTTGAGCAATTTTTAAAAAAAAAAGAGTCTAAACTCTGTATAAAAGGAACTCCAATTTTATCAAGTTCATCATTTGATCATCAATTGTAGCAGCAGCTGACCCCGCAGTGAGTACCTATACTTTATTTTGTATGTATTTCTATAATTTTTTAGTAAAAGATAAGTAATTTTTTATAAATTTTAAGTATTGTTGATTTTTTTATTCAGATGTCCGATTTGAAGAACAAACTGAATAACATCAACATTGAAGTTAAGTCTATTAAAGACTTAAACATTAATGAAAAGTACACAGTTATAAATTTTAGAAAATCAAAAACTAGATTTGGTGACACAGTAATAGCAACTTTGCAACACTTAGGCGGGGTACAGATGAACTGCTTTCTCCCACGTACCTATTTAAGTATACTTACGGATGAAATTATATCCACTTATGAGCCAGGCTCATTACAACTAGTTTACGAAGGGTTAAACCCCAATAATTCATTTAAAGTAAAATTTGTTTAAAATGCACTTTTTATTCTTTTAAATGCACATTAAAAGAAATAATTTTACAAAATTTCAACTAGAATCAAACTAAAGTTCAACCACTTAACATCAGTTTCAATAATTTAGAATCATGTTTAATATCTGTAAAAAATGTTCAAAAAATTTTACAAATCTAAAAGAAAAACAGAATCACGAAAAACAATGTGAACAGGAATGTGAAGGACTTTGTGTAAAATGTGGCCATCTGTTCAATAACTATTACAATTTGATTCGCCACGAAACATATTGTATGCTGGAACCTCAACCAAAGAAAACAAAAATTGAACCTAAGAGAGCAACCCTTTTAGCACAACCTGAAGATGGTAAAGGTATTTTGGCATATGAAACAGGATTTTCTAACAGATTAAAATCATTTTTTATACGTTCCATTCAAAACTTTGATCTACCTTCGTTTCTTCAATCAACTAAGGATAAAATTATTATCTGTTTAACAGAATCAATTCAGGAACATAACAGTATTAAATTTAATCTTTTTGTTGAGGGTAAACTATATAATCAGTTGGGAGAAGAATTAGAAACAGCAGTTAAGACTAAAAATATAATAGCGGTTAAAGAAACAAATTTAGAACATGTATTGAACAAAGCTTTTTTTAAGTTACAAGAAGAATTGGAGGAGACGCAACTAAAGAAAAGTAATTGGTCTTTATTTGGTGTTGATGGAGTCCGTTTAAAAATTAATAAATATAACCCACTGAGAGGTAACACATACTTACCTTTACCTGCTAGTATATCTCGTAAAGGTGCCTGTATCAATGTGAAAAATAATGATACCAAATGCTTTCAGTATGCAATTTTAGCTAAACAGGTGCAAAAAAACGCCCACCGACTTAGCAAGTACACGCCTGATGTTTTGCAGAAATATGATTTTTCGGACATTACATTTCCCACGCCTTTACATGAAATACATAAATTTGAAAAACGGAATAATATATCGATCAACGTTTTTGGTATAGATGAAAAACAGAACATATATCCGTTGAAAATTTGTAAAAAAGAATTGACCGATCATCGCGATTTGTTATTAATTAACCAAGACAGTTTACAGCATTATGTGTACATTCAAAATTTTAATCGGCTAATTCACAGTCAACTTACTAAAAGTACAAGCAAAATAATTACCTGCAAACGATGTTTTACACATTACTACATAAAAAATGACGGCAAAGAAAGACTAGACAAACATTTACTTCTTTGTAACAACAATAAACCAGCTAGAATAGAGCTGCCAATTGATAAACCTTTTATAAAATTTGAAAATGTAGAACGTAAATTAAGAATACCTTTTGTAATATACTCAGATTTTGAGTCAATTTTAACGCCGATTCCAGAAGAATTACAACAAAATGTTAATAAAAAAACTATTCCATTCCAAAAGCATGAAGCAATGAGCTTTTGTTTGTAAGTTAAGTCAACAGAAAACGTTTCTGACATATCTTCAAAAATACCTAAACAACCACATTTATATCGCGGACCAAATGCCCCAGCTCAGTTTATGCAATGTATTAAAATGATAGCCGAGGAGGTTTCCAAAATATATCAAATCAATAAGGAAATGACACCTCTTACTTTAGAAGAGCAAAGAATATTCGAAACTGCTAAAGAGTGCTTTATGTGTGGTAAAACATTTGACATTAATGAGAGGGATATCAAAGTGCACGATCACTGTCACATTACAGGTAAATGTAGAGGTGCCGCTCACAGCTCATGTAATTTAAGATATAGTAATCCGACATTTCTACCTGTTTTTTTCCATAACTTAAGTGGTTACGATAGCCATTACATAATTAAAGAACTTGGATATGATACTAACAAAATTAATGTTATTCCGAACACTGAAGAAAAGTACATTTCGTTTTCAAAACAAATAAACAGTAATATTACAGTTAGATTCCTTGATACTTATAGATTTATGCCTGAAAGCCTGGATAAGTTAATAAGAAATTTGCCAAATTTTAAAGAGGTGAAGAAATTTTATAACGATGAAGGAGTTAGGCTTTTAACAAGAAAAGGAGTGTTTCCTTATGATTATGTAACGTCTTTTGAAAAATTAGAAGTTACTGCTTTACCACGCATAGAAGAATTTCACAATCAACTTACAGGTTCTAACATAACAGCAGCAGATTATGAACACGCTTGCCAAGTTTGGTCAGTCTTCAAATGTAATAATTTAGGAGAATACAGCGATCATTACTTAAAAACGGACGTACTTTTCTTATCAGACATTTTTGAAAATTTCCGAGATATTACTTTAAAAACACATTTCCTTGATCCTGCACATTATTATACTTTACCAGGACTCTCATGGGACGCAATGCTTCAGTTTACTGGCGTTTGTTTAGAACTACTTTTGGACTATGAGCAGATAATGTTTATAGAAAATGGAATTAGAGGAGGTATATGCAAGGTATCTCACCGTCATTGTAAGGCAAACAATAAATACATGGATGAGTACGATCCAAATTTAGATTCAACGTTCATTTCATATCAAGATTGTAA